>LPNX011064196.1:473450-505590 GCA_001517045.1 Pseudotsuga menziesii
GTGTCATGATTATTCAACATCTTGCAATGGTTAAGGGATTATAAGTGTGGTGTTATATATACTCTCCCTTTAAGAAATTATTGAAGTTATATAATATTTCACATGTATTTTGTTGAAATGTATTATAAGTTATATAGAATAATCTTATCTTATAAAATGTATTTGCATATTTAATATTATAGTATGGGTGCTTTATGTGACCATGACATGTTATTGGTTATTTGTAAGAAATGTACAAGTAATAAAATTATACATCTAATTAATTCAATCATTAGTCAAACAATATCATTAATTTCAAAAATTAACGTTTTCAGTAAATAAAATAAATTATCAAAATCTCAATATACAAGAATTTCAATAATCGTTATATAATCAACTAATTCAAACCATAAAATCACCATTATATAATCAACTAATTCAAACCATAAAATCACCATTTAACAACTATATGTTGGCCCTTACATTATTTACCTTCTTTTGTACTCTTATTTATTTCACTTGTACATATCTTTGTTTCATACTCACCTTAACTTGTCATTATTATCTTACTTCTAATTTCTTATGATTTAATTCTCTACTTTTTAATTCATTTACTACTTATTTTTTTCTATTTTCACCTACTACTCACTTCCATTTCTCTACTTATATTCTTAAATTGTTTCATACTCACCTTAACTTATCATTATTATCTTACTTCTAATTTCTTATGATTTAATTCTCTACTTTTAATTCATTTACTACTATTTTTTTTCTATTTTCACCTACTACTCACTTCCATTTCTCTACTTATATTCTTTGATTTAACTCTTTCTTTGCTCAACATTATATAAAACATTTCATAAAAAAAAAATATTTTACAATGCCAATGTTAGCTTCACACGCATATAATATTGGACTTAGTTTCAAAAACATTATGAACTTCGTCTTTTTAGCTTGTCGTTTTTTCTAACTTGTCTCTTTTATTTATTTACAATATTTTTTTATAGGTTATAGTTTAAATTCACTTTACACATCTACATTCTATATTTTAGAGTATCACACAAATTTAGCATATCAACCATAATGATGTTTCTTCTTCTTCTACATCAACAGTTATTTGTGATTTTCCTCCTAATCATATTTTGATCTTATCTCTAATAAATGTTATTAATTATTTTATATCAAACCCATATTTCACTTGCTGAAATAATAAAATTTATCTCATCTCTAATAAATGTCATTAATTATTTTCAAACTCATAGTCCACTCTGATGAAATAATAAAAATTTTCAAACCTTTAAATCTGTTTTTTTCAATGAAAACATGTCGACAACTTTATTCCTTAAAAGTTAAAAGTTACAACTATTATAAGCCTTAAAGCTTAGATCATAAAAACACATAAGTAAGGGATAAGGGTAAGGGTGAGGGACGAAGTGAAGATATGAAAGTGAAATCTTCCTTCCCAAAGAGCTAGATAGAAAGTAAGGCAAGCCCCCTAGATATTATTCCCCTCAACAACTTACCTACCTTTACTACCTTCTGAATTTTTACGCCTTCCAAGACTCGGGATGACAGGCAGCTCGAATTATCGCATGAAGTTGGACGACGGGTAAGGGAATTATTGATGTTCATGATTTAAATCTAAAAAAGAATGTGCTCTCATCTTCACTGTTTAAAAATAGATCTATAGTCTCTGTATAAACAACAATTTTCCTCGTTGTAGTCTAAAACTTATATGATTTCCACATAATTCAACGATTTTTCCTACCAGATTTTATAATTTGGAAAATCATTGTTACAACAGTCAAACTTATGGATTTTAGTTGCCTTAAGGGTTTTTGAGTGTGTCGAATCCATTTTTGCCTTCATAAAACTGATTAGAACACTTCTTGGTTCATATTTTAGGAACATGATTTCGTTGGTTTCTGTAGATAAACCCGCCGTCTGCTAGAAATTATTGAGTCTTTAGACAACTTCATTTTCCTCCATCATAGCTGAGAGAAAACTTATTAAAGAAATGAGAAACTAAACTATTTTAATTCAAGTATCAGTTTCATAAGAAAGGGAGTGTTCTCACCCATCCTGGATTCTCTGCGTCACAGATTACATCTATGTAGTCCTTATGTCATTCTATACGACCATTTTACCTAGTAGACAAGCCTTGAGAAGTGAGTGTATACAGTCCAATATCTTGTCGAGGAGGATTCAGTGGAATGTGATCTCTATTTTCCCTTGCAGAGTTAGGATATCGGCTAGAGGGGATGGGAGAAGAGACTTCTTTCTAGGGTTGTTTCTTCGTCATTACAGTTTCCCAAGAGAGTCTCCTACCAGAGAATTCGGTGAACACACTTCGTATGATAGACGTCAATCTATTGTCATAAAGAAGTTGCAATAGTCTCGGGATGCAAAATGGTAGAAATAGCAGGTTTAAGAAATAATAACTTACTCATTCCCACTTTTTTATACAAGGTTAGTACTAAGCTTAGTGTTGACACGGATCCATCAAACCGTCACTGCTGCAACTTGCAATGTGTCCCAATACAGCCAAAACTGTATGGAACAGTCCTTAAGCTTGTCTTCTTCACTAAGGTGCCAGAGGTTCTGGTACCTCACGCCCTTGCAGACTTGGGCGAATGCAATGTCCATTCCTCAGTAGTCAGCAGGCTCCATCCACATGAATAATGCAATCAGTATCAATAGCCAACTATAGGTGAATGCATGCTTCCCCTCCTGCACAATCACCGCAACCTTCGTCAACTGGTTTAACAAAAAGAGCGGCCAATTCATTTGTGCGTCTGCAGCGCACTGCTTAGCACAGGAAACCACTTTTGAGGTGAATTGGTTCGATCGATTCTTCCGCACTACCTTGCTGGTAAGAATCCTGGATGCAACACACACATCCTACTCATTGATTCTATCCACAACATGCTCCCGTCCATCATGCTCTAAGTCGTACTTCTTCTTGATCTTGGCAGCCAATCACTTGTCGTTTTCTTTTCTGTGAAATTACTATGATGGGTTGAGACTGTGCTTGGGAAACCCCGTAATTTGTAAGATCAAATCTATAGTGACTGGAACTGACTGGTATAGCCACAAGTATCCTCCATGGAAGCATTCCAACAATTGTTTGGCGCATGCATTTTCCTCCGCTAATCGACCAAAGTGGGGCATGTGAATCAGGCCTAACAACCCCGACTTAGCCAATTCCAATGCCCACTCGTGCGGAGTGTGCACCGTTGGATCACCCTCTTGGACTGTCCTCTGCTCAAATGGGTCTGCGGTACAGCCCATGAATTCAAACAGGTTGTGGTCCTCATACTTCATCTTCACTAAACAAGGCACTATGTCGAACGTACATTTCATCCCCTTCAGGATCATTGGCATATTTATGGGGTACTTCTGGTTTTTCGTGGGATTTCATGACTTTGAACTAGGTTTGCATGGTGGCAGAAAGCCCAGAATGTCCACTGCGGTCACCCCTGCCCTCGTCGTGGAGGCCTTTGTCGCATCGGAGTCCGCTCGAGTTGAACTCCTTGTGATTCTCTTCCTCTGCATCGACGGATTTTTCCAATTATCCCCCCTCTTCTTCCTTGTGACAGATTAATATCCCAGCGGCATACTTGCTACCTCTTCCTCAATTGGGACACCAATTACTGGTGAATCCCACAGACTCCCACTCAAAAATTTTTGTGGCACTACTTACTGCATTAGTCGCAGGTGCTCAACTTACTCAAACTCAACCTACTACTCAATCACACTCTGCACTCAATCACAACTCTACAATTTATGCAACTCAAACTCAACAATGGTGACTTCAAGCCGCGGTCCGCCAATTCTTATAGCGCAGGATCAATCGTATGAAATATTTCTTATTCATTCCGACCAAATCTTCCATTCATCGCCCGAATTCGTCGTCGACCCTTCAAATCTAACATTCAGATTCGCCATTAATGTGTGTCTCGTCCAATAGCATCGTCGAATAACTAGTTTAACTACTACATTTACTGTCGATTTGACTCTATCACATCCCTTAGGACGTGGCGACATGGCTCCCTAAATACGACCTTGACGCCTCTACTTGCATTGCCACTTCATCCATGCGCACCAACCTCCTAACTACTATCTGATGCAAGAACATAGTTTTTTTTTGCGCAATGCCTCAAGCATCGCGTAGCACCGGGCCCATCATGTAGGGCTTCAACCAACTTCCATTCACCAACTTAAGAAACATCGTACCATATAGCTGCTGCATATGTACTGTGCCTCCCTCAGTAATTAAATGGATAACATAAGGACCCATCCAATGCCTTTGCAGCTTACCTAGATCTTTGGCGAACTTACTGTCATATAGCAGCACCAAGTCTCCTTGTTGAAAATGCTTGTTCTTGATGTGGCGGTCGTGCCATGCTTTCTGCCGATCCTTCTCAACGCACTGATGAAATCCTGCAACAAAGTGGTCTTTCTCTAGCTACACCAACTGAGCTAGGAGTTCTTCCAATGCTCCTTCATCATCCATCCTTGTCACTGTTGCAATGCATAGACTTGGAACAATATACTCCATTGGCATGACTGCCTCCTGCCCATACACCAACTTAAACGGTGTATGTCCTGTCAACCTTTTGCATGTAGTTTGATATGACAATAATAATGTCGAAATCTTCAAATCCCAGTCATCGTGGTTCACGTTGCAAATCTTCATGAGCGCATGCTCCAACACTTTATTGAACGCCTCAACTGTCTCATTTGCTTGTGGATGATAAGGGGTACTCTTCTTGTGTTGTATCTGAAACTCCTCTGTCCACGCAATGATAGTGTGATTGATGAAGTGACTCCCCCGATCGCTCATCAATATCTTTGGACAACCAAAATGAGTGACAACATTGTCAAATAGGAACCTTGTTGTCGTCACAGAGGTGCAATCCACAACTGGTGCAGCTTTCTCCCATCTCATCATATATTCTATCATTGTAATGATGTAGCCCACACCGGTTCTCTTTTCGGGTGGGTTGGTTGGTCCCACAAATTCTAGTTCCCATTTATCAAATGGTTGCAACGTCACCTGAGGTACTAGTGGCATCGCATCCCTCTATGATGGCTTCCCAGTCCTTTGACAACCATCGCAAGTCCTTGCATAATCTGTTGCATCTCTATTGAGAGTTGGCCACCAAATCCCTACGCGGAGTACCTTCCTGGAAGTAGCACGACCTCTATAGTGTCCACCAGCAACTCCTGCATGTGCTTCCACTAAGACCCTTTCTTGTTCATCCGGTAGGAAACATCGTCGTAAGATCTCGTCAGGTCCCATCTTATAGATTTCTCCAGCAATCAATTGGAAATCCGCATCTCAGACAACCAAATTCTTCTTCTTATTGGTTGTGAGCCCTTTTGGTGTTGTTCCTGTCGCAAAAAACTAAACTATTTGCTCATAGTAGTCGTCAACCATTCCAACCCTGAATAGTTGCACATCAGGTAACCCATCTTCATTGCTCGTCGGTTCTTCACCTATCACAATTCATGACAAATGGTCAGGTCCGGCATTCAAGCGACCTGGCTTCACAATTATTTTGAAATCAAACTCTTGGAATAGGAGTAGCCAACGGCATATCTTCCCCCCCAACACAGGCTTATTCACCAGGTATTTCAACGCGTAATGGTCGGTGAACATCTTGAAATGAACTCCCAACAAATAGTGTCTAAACTTATGTAATGTGTAGACCATTTCCAACCCCTCTCTCCATCGTGGTATAATTCTTCTCCGCAGATGACATCTTCCAACCGGAAAAAACAATCGGATGATCAATATCCCTTTCGCTTGGTTGTGCCAACACCACTCCTAATGCAGTTGACAACGCATCGAAAGGGACATGGAACTCCTTCATCCAATTTGGAAAAAAATTATTGGTGTTGTATCCATCTTCATCTTCAAGATGTCGAAACTTCCCTGACACTCTTGACTCCATGCGAATTGTGCATCCTTCTTCAGCAATTTCTCCATAGGTGTTGTGATCAAGGCATGTCCTTTGATGAACCTGCGATAATATCCTGTATGGCCTAACATCGCTCGAAGCTGCTTCACATTCATAGGTGGCAGCAAGTTCAAAATCAGTGCAATCTTGGTTGGATTGACCAAAAGTCCTTCCTTACATACAATGTTCCCTAGCAACATCCCGAAGGGCACACAAAATATGCACTTCTTTGAATTCAGCGCAATCTTATGTTGTCAACATCTCTCCAACATTGGTTGCATATTTTCAAGAGGATCCTTCACCAACCCGTAAATTGTCCATCCATCCATGTATACTGCCAAGAACTTTTGGATAAAATCCTTGAACGCGGAAACTACAATGTTGGAAAATATCGCAGGCGCATTCTTTAGTCCAAATGGCATCACTGTGTACTGATAACATCCCCATTCAGTCACAAACGTTGTCTTATGCCAATCCTCTTTCGTGATCTGGATCTGATGATAGCCAAAAAAGCCATCTGTGAATGAGTAGACTTCTTGACTGCCCACTCCTTCCAATACTTCATCAGTGAACGACGTCAGGAATGGATCATTAAGGCATGTGCCATTCAACTTCCTGAGATCAACACAGATCCAAACCTTGCCTGTCTTCTTGTCTTGCACAACCATAGGATTGATCCACTCAGATTCTTCAACTAGTTCTATGATTCTTGTGTCTAGAATTCGGTTGAGCTCAGCTTTCACTCTTTCCTTGTATCACATATTCAAGAGATACGGTCACTGCTTTACTGGCTTCGCATCTGGCTTTAGCGGGATTTTCATGTCTCCCAACTCTCCTAATATCTTCTTCATTTCTGAGAAATTCAGAGGAAACAGGTCCTGGAACTCATGAAACAGATCAGTGATCTTCGCCATGGTTTCTTCATCCGATTAGTCTCCAATGTTTGCGAACTTGGATTCCTCCTCTGTCACAATGTTGGCCTTCATAATATTTAATGGTTGGTGAACTTTGTCCGTCGACACCTCTGGTGTCGTGATATCCCGACTTCCTTTAGATTCTGGAATATTGACATTCCTTGGGTCATCTTCATCCTTAGGTCCTCTATTACATTGTAGCATTCCGTCATTGACTGCATCATTGGTGCTTCATGTGGGTCCACTGGATATGTGACTGGAATTACCTTCAAAAAAATGTCATGGATATGATGTCATGCACTGTGAATCACGGGATCAACATCCGTGAAGCTGAAGGTGTGACTGAAATGGATCGAAAACTCATCCCATGTCGTGATCTCTCTGTGCAACTCAGTTGATACATACCATTGTCGCGACATTTCATCCAACGTGTGCACAAAAGCATGTACCCATTCATCCTTTCACCATGACACCCACATGGTCTGACATGCAATCAGATGACCGTTGGGATCATTCTTCCCATCATACCTCTCTGCTTGGTATTGTTCTACTTTGTCGAATCGAACTTACATCAACCTGCGGCACTGCGACCACCCATTAATCAAATCTTTATGTGTCGCCCACCAATGTGCTGGACTATCCTTCAACGCTTCATCCAACGCCATTAGTCTTTGTGGTTCTGACACCTTATCTTCAAATTCAGCAAGAAATTCAAGCAACTCAAGAAATCCTTCATATACTAGCAACTCAGCAATATTTGTTGCAACTCGTCATAGCGATTGAGTAATTATGCCACACTTCCGAATTGATACCTCATGCATTCGATTCTGCCAATTCTCCAAGGCATCGTCAAAGTCTGAAGATGCAGAGCTAGAGATTCACCAGCCGAGCTCTTCATCGGTAGTAGGGTGGATATAGGCTTCTGAGATCTTGTATGCATGGTCCCATCCCCCTACAACTTCTTCCTTAACTGGTTCAACATACCTTCTTCCTTCATTTGGATCCATCGGGGCTATGACTCTGATATCGTGGTTCTCAAACGTCATCACACGCTTCTTGAAATTGATCACTGCTAAGATGTCATTAACCCACCCAATATCGAGTAGTGCTAGATACGAGCTTTCGTCATCGACAATCTCAATAAATTCCACTGCTAAATGTGGAACTCACCCAATTGGTGTCACTCTAGCCTGGTTACCCAATCGCAGCTACATAGGGTACCAAACAAGTTGTGGGCTCCCCATCTTCTGCCATGTCTGCTTTGTCAGAATGTTGACATCCAAGCCGATATCCGAAATGACTAAATCTACCTCATAATCCCCAATTTGAATATTCATTCTCATTTATTTTCCAGTTTTCTTCTTGTGCAAGGAGTTCACAATAGACTCCTTCCATCCCTTCTCTGGTCGATGAAACAGACTCATGATTTCAGCAAGCGCATCAGGGTCTTTTGCCAATGACAGACAACATTCAAAGAAGTTTTGCAAGGTACCATGTTGTCGCGATGGTCCTACTACCAAAGTGGAATAAAAAATAGGTGGCATTTCATAAACATACAACTTACCCGAATCTCTTCTTATCGCATCACGTGCTTCAAAGAATGTGTCCCTCTCAGTGTCGACATCAAACTACACCTCCTTCTTTCCAGCCAACCAGATTTGTGTAATCAGGCCATCATCTCCTGTCCTCGCACCTCCGCAAGTAACGACTGCAACATCACCAGCCTGAACTTTGGGTTCTGTTGAGATCTTCGCAACTGTTGGTCCTAGGTTCTGGTTCGATGATGGATTCACTGGTTGGTTCAGGTTCTAATTCATATTCTAATTCTGGTTCTGCATATGTGGAGCGTTCCTTGCTTTCCACTTTGCAATCAATTGTGGACAGTATTCAATTGTGTGATCTGCAGCGATACAATAAGTACATTGCACTTGCAGGTTCTAACAATCCCTATGATAATGCCCCAGTACTCCATAATTATAATATTGCATAGGTCCATGACCTCGTTCTCCTCCTCGACTAAAACCTCCACCTCGTCCTCCTTGAAATCCTCCTTAATGTTGATACTACGATTGATTGAATTGTTGTTGCGACGAGGGATTCAACTGTGGTTGCACATACTATGGTTGAGTATACTACGCCCGAGTATAATGCATCTGTTGCAAAGCATATTGCATCTGGTTGTACTGTGGCGACGACGGAGCAAACTACGATTATGGCACAAGTTGTGGTTGTGGTACAAATTGTGGTTGTGGTTGTGGTTGTACCACCTATAGTTGCTGCTATGGTGGCGGTCTCTTCGTCGGTCGATGTTCTTCTCCCTTCACGTAATATGCATCCATCGTCCTCTCCTAGAGAAAATCATTTACTTGACAGTCCTTATCTTCATGCCCAACAGATCAGCAAAACATGCAATACAAATTCGATGGCTTCAAGACCATCTTCTGCATAAACACACAATCTTCATGTCGATGTCCATGAACTTGTCAGACATGGCACCATGGCATGCCACCATGACTCCATGGATTTGGAGCTCCTGACATTAGGTAATTTATGCAATCTCAGCACTGATCCTTATGATTTCCTTCTGCATGACATCGAGTACACCAAATCCCTTCTCGATGCTCTCTTCCTTTCTTGATATCTTGCAATTGGATTGTCAGGTTCGCAAGTTGTCGTTGAATCTAATTCATGCCAACTCTAGTCTCGCCAATAGGTGAAGCCTCTAGCTTCATCATGATCTCTAGAGCCTCGCTTTGTGTCACAATTTTTTGTTGCATCAAGGGAATCCTGAAATGCAGTACTAATGCCACGATGAACCATTCCTTAGGTTGTACATCACTCATTCCAAAGATTACTTTTGCCATCAGTGTCTTGATTCGTTGATCAAAGTCCTAGACAGATTCATTAGGATATTGCTTGATCTCCTTTAACTCTGTGATATACTGTGCCTCTGACTTAGGCTTTCTGAACTCTTCGATCAATCCTTTTCTGATCTCTGCCAGAGTCTTCATTGGAGTCCCTATAGGAACTTGCACAAATTTCATGTACCAATCCAGTGCGTGACCTCGAAAGTTCGTCACCAACTGACCCTTCTTAACATCATCATCTTCGCACATAACTACTTTACAGTCCAAACTGCTTCGCACATAACTAGTATTGTTCAGGATCCTTAGTCTCATTCCCATGAAATAAAGGTAACTTTACATCATCACCCACCATCCAGGGCCTTCTTCCTATGTTCTATGATCCGCTACTATTAGATTGTTGATGACACATCAAACAACTTGGTGTGAAACTCTTATTTATTCCTGAGTACAGCGTGGTGCACGGAGGTGTGGGTACGTTGTTGCTTGGGGTTGGTCTTTCCTCGGGCTCAGGCATAGCCTGGTCGTCTCCTTCATCGTTGTAGGGTCACTTTGTCCCTTATGATCTTCTCTCATAGCGTATTGTGATCTTCTCTCATAGCCTGGTCATCTCCTTCGTCGTTGTAGTGTCACAGCAAGACTCTCCTCAGTCCTCTTCCTCTTCTCTTTCTGAAACCTTACTCCACTTCACAGAATACCACTTCCTTCCCCAGCTTCCCTCACAGTCTCATCATAACTCCCATCCATCTAACCCGTATCATTCCATCCAACCCTCATCTCCGTAGTACCCACAGCCTCCGCACACCAGGGCTCTACTCATCGGAGTTCATCTTCAATATGACTTTTTCATAGATGAGCATCTTAATCAACAATTGCAATGATAACAAAAACCTACCTCTTGGTCCTTTGAAGAAATCAGTTTTTGTGTCAATGTAATATTTGACTGTGTCAACAGCAAACTCAGTGATGTATCCCTCCAAGATGTTGTCAAGCCACACTTCGACAGCCCTTGACACTCTGTTATTTACCTCCTGCAGCTACTGGATCAACTCTAGGGTCCAGCAAGTGGGTTTGCCTCCTTGAAATTTTGTCATGTGATAGGTCAACTGTGCCAACCACTCATACAAGATGATAAAAAACTCAGAGAAGAAGAACTCGTGAAGATCAGAATACAGATACCTTCCCATCCACTGTTTTGTTGTCAATCCAGGGTTTTGATTCTTCTCTGCAGTGAATTCCTAAGCCTTCTGGTCGAACCAATCTTAAATCTCTGGTCTTGTCGGATGCCACAACATGTCCTCCTTCTCCTTGCACTACGGTCCTGGCAATGGAACCATTTGTTGACACAAATACGTCGATAGGGGTTCTCTCTCTGACGACACCCTTAACTCATCGATCTCCCTGAGCACAGGCCCAGTCAGGTTTTACCCTGTCCAGCAACACCTATAGAGCAGATGAGGTCTCACCTAAGATGTTCAAGGGAAACCTGTCAAAACCACGTTTCCACAGTAAGAATGAGGGTTTGTGCATCTACTGTTCAACTATCGCATCATTACTTCACATATCCAAGCATTGGTTCGGTTATCATAAATTCATATCATTAGTCATCACATCACATCAACATATTCAAATCACAGCAGGAGAATTGATGCATAAACAAATCTACCAACATAACATGATTTAAAACATAAAAGCATCGTATCATTCAGAAAGGAACATCATACTGCAGTATTAATTCATTCATATCACATCACAGAAAACAGGAAAATAGAAAGATGAAAAAGAGACAGTATTTCCATCAAATCTCCTCCTGTCATATTCACTTTGCATCAGACAGGTTCTCAAAACACAATTCCTCAGTTGATATTGTGCATCTGAAGATAGATCAAAGATGTGCTCTCTAGTACACACACTAGATTCTTCAATATTACAACTCCTAAATCTATTTATAGGCTTGGCCTTTACATCATGGTCCACTTAGATCAACTTCCTAACTACTTGAACTAAAAACTATAAAACAATGACCGAGATTTACAAAATATGACCAAAATCTACAAAATATGACCAATCTACCTTGCGCACCAACTTTGACCTTGCGCGTCATCCTCGATGTTGCACACCTAATTATCCTCAAAACTTCCTACCAACACTTAGAGAGCTTAACTCCTTGTGAACTCAACTAAGAATATACTAGGTTAAAACAACTCTAAACAACTAATAAAAGAGATAACCTAGCTACCGTGTCGTCATAACCCTAGCTGTTGAGACTTGCATAGTAGTGCCACCCTCAGAATTCTCACTTACCTAGAAACCCTGGTTTACTTATCAACGAAACCGAAACCCTATTTGCCATTGCTTGCATAGATAAGCACATGGGGTTATAATAGATAGCTACGCCATTCCCTTAGATTTTTGAAATGTCTTTTTCAAGGATTTCGAATCATTTTTTAGGAGTTTATTAGCACATATAAGATTCAACGATAAACTTGTATTGCTTGTATTCCTCATTGTGATGTGTATAGAGGTGATTTAAGCACATTTGTCCAAGTATGTTCAGTGAGGATGCTTAGAAATATGGATTGATATTTTATAAACGTGGAAGGAAGTGCAATGTGTCATAGGAACGCAATAGGTCAATTTAGTGAAGTGATGCCAATTAAACCACATTTAATTAGTGTTAGTAGGTTTATGTATTGTTGTCTCTTTTAATTAGTGTTAGTAGGTTTATGTATTGTTGTCTCTTGTGAATTGGTTTTTGTTTGCAAATAATACTTTGTTTTGAACCATTGGATGTTTTGTGAATTAATGACGTTCTACCCAATTTTCCATAAAGAATCTTCATTTAGTAGAGTCCCACATACACAAACCTTATGTAATCACTATACCACAAAGTAGAGAGAGAAAGTGAGGAATATAGTTCAATTTTGTTTTGTGTTAGTTATATGTAATAAATATTATTATCAATATGTTTTTAAGTCCATGCCATAGGTTGGTGACTATATTGGATAAAAGCTTTAGATTTGACGACTTTTTATCATTGATTCAATTAACAAAAAATATAAAATAAAAATAATTTACACAAATTATCAGCTAGGAAAAATATTTTTGACTCTACCATTCATTTACTTCAAATATTTTTGACTCTATCATTCATTTACTTTATCAGCTTGTATCTTTAAATGTTGTGAGTGAGAGTTCCTTTTATTGTATTGGGTTTGCTTCTTGATAAAGATTTTTTAGACTCTTAAGCTAGTACATGTTGTTCACTAATAAATTTATGTTTGATCATGGAAAATTTTCTTCAAATAGAATTCCAGTTACTCTAAAGTGGAGGAACCGTCTATGAATTGCACGTTAATTGATGCTAGGCATGCCTAAATCGGGTGCTCTGTTATTTAATGGTAGTTAAATTTTTATGGTGGATATAATTATGTCACTATTTCTAAATTCGTGGATTTATTGAATAGAAATGCATACAGTTCAGTCCAGTTTCCACTTGAATATTATTATCTTTGGATCTTTAACATTTTTTCATTAAATACTATGAAGCCTCTATTTGTTGATTATCAAATAAAATTCTGATAGTGAATTTTAAAATACTATGAAGCCTCTAAAAACTAAGGTTAGTTGTTCTGAATTCCAATATCCTTTCTAGAGTAGCTCAAAGAAATTTGTGGTTAATGATATTGATTCAGCCTGTATTTTCAATAGAACAATTGATTTTATAATTTAAAGAGAGACATCTATATTGGTATATATATTGTCTTATAATGTTTATGGGGTATACATTAGCCTGTAATGATCATTCCTTATAAAGTAAAGCCCATTATATCCTTAGGTGCATTCAGAGGGCCCAAACCATGGCTTACGGGTAAGATTGAGGGAATTTGAACATAAGACCTTTTATTTACAACTTAACACCTTTACCACTTGCTATGTCCTCCACAGGTTAATTATAGTTAGCTTTTAATTATCTATATGTTTCAACATTTGTTTTTCCAAATAATGAATACAAATATAAGTATGATTTAATTTCTTTTAAGTTGCACTTGATTTAAGTGAAAACACAATCATTTGTGTTTGTACATGCACACACAATTTGTGATAATTTCAAAAAACGTTGAGGGAAAAATTATTTGGTGCAAATAGATATCTATAATAGTAAAGTTAACTAGGAAATTTTTCTTTTAAGTGTAAGTTTAGTTTAGCTTTGTGCTTTTATATTCTCTTATTGGCTAGATTTTTCATGAAGTACATGAAAACTATTTTTAATATAAATTAAATTGAAATTTTTTAGTGAGAACAAATTTGATTAAAAAACCTTAGTGATTATCTTACATAGATATTAGTTGCATTCAACATGGTTCAATTTTTATTCCTTGCCAAGGCAGGAATATACTAATCAGTGGTTAGTCAAATTGCATTAGTTTGCTTTGTGACGAAATAATTTTACAATGTTCTCAAATGTTTTATACAATTTTAATATTAAGCATAGTAATCTAAAAAATAAAAATTAATTTAACAATTTAAAAAAAAATCTAATTGGTGTAGTACAGTTTAGATGGGACATAATTTTTTGGTGACGTGACTTTTATTTTCAAAATTTTAAAACAATTTGAATATTTGTAAATATAAAATTCATAAAATTGATGCATGTAATCTAGTATGGGAGGATTCTGGTCATGGACAACAACCCTTATTGGGAAATGGATCAAATGCCAATGGAGAGAACGATGGGTGACATCGTGATTCCCCTCAACGGAATCGTTTTATCATCAACGACGCAAGGAAGGGTTCCCATGGGTATGACAAGGCCTCTGCCAATGGTGATTCAAACGCTTTGTAAGAAAGCAACCTTCGCTCGCAGAGGGGGATTCCTTTCCCTATCAAGCATTTCATACTTGTGCGGGAATTTTGCTCCAGGCCTCTATTCGGGGGATGCCTTTCCATATCAATATTCTAAATGTTTATGGTCCTTATAGGGACCGTGAGCCTTTCTGGGAAAATGCTCGCAGAGGGGGCCTACTCAACTTATCGAATCTAGTGATTAGGGGTGATCTTAACCTTACCCTTCGTTCTTCTGAAGTATGGGGAGACAAAGCCTCTTTGGACCCGTTATCGAACTACTTCCTTTCTCTCTTTGAGTCTGTTGGCTTGGTGGATGTGGCCCCTAGTGTGTCAGGGCCTACTTGGCGTAATGGTAGAGCTGGTAGTGAGGGTATCAGTTAGCGTTTGGATAGATTCCTCATCTCTAATTCTATGATTCCATCCTTGGGGGCCTATAAGACCTGGATTAAGTGTTTGAATCTCTCTGATCATTTCCCCATTGTCTTCGAGTGGAATCATAGGAAGTGGTCTCATGATTACCCTTTCAAATTTAATCGATCTTGGCTTGTGGATCCGGACTTTATTGCTTGGTTTATGAGTGAGTGGGCTTCTTCTTTCAATTCGGGATCCTTTGTTGATATCGAGTATTTCTGCCTTGCCTTGAGGAAGCTCAAATATGCCACTAAGGGGTGGACCAAGGAAAAATCTAACAGTTTGTTTTTGGATTCCTCCAACCTGGAACTAGCTATCGAATCCATTCTTTCGGGCCCTTCTAAGGGCATTCTCTCCTCAGAGCAAATTGAATCCCTGGCCCTTTTAAATGCTGAGAGGCACAGAATTTTGAATCATTTCCTTCTAACCTGGCAGTTGAAAAGTAGAATTAAATGGGCTTCACAAGGTGACTCGAATACAAAGTTTTTCCATGCAGTTGCCTCGGGCAGAAGGGTACATAACTCTGTTTGGTCTCTAGAAGATCACAATGGGTTATTGATTGAGGATGAGGTTACCTTAAAGGTGATGGGAAAAGACTTCTTTGCTTATATCTCCAAAGATGAGGGTTCGACCAACCTTGAGCACCAACTTAATGTTATTTCACTCTTTCCCAGGTTTATTCCCCCTAAGCAGTCTTCTTTCCTCACAAAGCCTGTGACTCTCCTTGAAATTGAACTCGCTCTCAAATCTTTTAAAAAATATCATAGTCCTGGACCTGATGGGTGGCCTGTAGAATTCTACTTACACTTATTTGATCTCCTGAGCCCTATTCTCATCAAGGTTATTCATCAGACTAGGATATTGGGTTTTATATTTCCCCCTTCTTTGAATTCAACTTTCCTGGCCCTTATTCCTAAGATTGACAAGCCCCGTACCTTTGCCTACTTCAGACCCATTTCTCTTTGCAACCTGCTCTATAAACTTATTGCAAAAATTATTGTTGGAAGGCTTAAACCCTTTTTGGATTTGGGGATCTCTCGGGAACAATTTGGTTTTCTTAAGGACCGACAAATCTCTGAGCCTATTGGTATTGTTCAGGAGGTTCTTCACTCTATTAAGACTAAGAATTTTTGTGCCTTTGTCCTTAAGCTTGACCTTTCCAAGGCATTTGATCATGTGGACTGGTCATATGTCAGAATCATCCTGATCCAAATCGGTACTCCCCTTCTTACTGCTAATTGGATTATGGCCTGTATCACTTCTGTAAATTTTGCGGTCCTGGTTAATGGCACTCCCTCGCCTTTCTTCACTGCTTCGCATGGCATTCGCCAAGGTTGTCCTTTATCCCCCCTCCTATTTATTCTTGTCATTGAGGGTCTTAGTCTTCTTATTCGGGATGCGAGAAACAATGGTCTCATTAAAGGTATTCAAATTTCTCCCTCCCTTGCACTATCCCACCTCCTTTTCGTTGACGATGTTATCTTGATGGGCTCTGGCACTATCCTGGATTGGTCGGCCTTTGAAGTGATTCTTGAAACTTTTAGTAAGGCCTCTGGTATGAAAATTAATGTTGATAAGTCCTGCTTTCTCTTCTGTAATATGGATATTGCTTGTCAAAACTCCTTTGCTAGATCTTTTCCCTACAGAATGCTTCCTCTTCACTCTGGCTTCACTTACCTGGGTTACTTTCTTAAACTGCTTGGGTATCGAGTTAATGATTGGTTCTGGCTTCTCCAAAAATTTGAAAAGTGCATTAGTAACTGGACCTTCCAGTATCTTTCTTTGGGGGAGAGACTTGTCCTTGTTCAATCTGTCCTATCCAGCATTCCTGTTTATTGGATGGGACTTGCCCCTATCCCTGCCACCATCTTGCAGAAACTCAGAAGTATCATGTTTAACTTTCTTTGGGGGTCCTCTGATAAAAACAACAAGTTTCACTTGGCAAGCTGGAATGATCTGTCTTGGCCCAAGGTTTGTGGGGGCTGGGGTATCAAAAACCTGCACTGGTTCAGTATTTCCCTTCGTCTCAAAAATTTCTGGAGGGTACTCCATTCCAATGGTATGTGGTCACAGGTCCTTCTCTTAAAGTATATTAAATGCTCCACTGTGGTTGAATGGCTTCGAAATAAGCATTTTAGCACGCGTGGTGTCTCTTCTATTTGGAGGGGCTTTGTTCAAACTCTCCCTTGGTTGGGCTCTCATTTGGCATGGCAGGTGGGAAATGGTGAAAATGTTCTCATAGGTATTGATCCTATTGTGGGTTTTCAGACCTCCTTCACCTCTCCCTGATGATCTGTGGTCCTACCTGGAGGACCTGAGTATTTGCACCCTCGCACAGGCACATAATCCACTGTCTTCGGGATGCTATTGGTATATTGCTGATGATCTGGACCTAGGTGGTTCTTACTCCACTATCTGGAATAATTATGTTGACAGTATTATTGGAGCAGGTATTCGCCTTACTGATAGTTCTGATGATCTAGTTTGGATCTATAAAAAGAACACTGGTACTATTACAGCGAAGGCAGTTTATGATTGTATTGTCTCATCTCAAGCTCCTTCAGCTCCCTGTCCCACAGTATCTTCTCTATGGGATAGCACTCTTCCCAGCAAAATATATTGCTTTATCGGGCTGTCTATCCGGAACAGGATTCTCACTTGGGAGAATCTCCAGAAAAGGGGCCTACATGGTCCTGGGTATTGTGTTCTTTACAGTGCTGATGTGGAGACTGTAGAGCACTTATTCAATAAGTGCAGTGTCTGGAGGCTGGTCGTTACTCATGTATGTGATATCTTTAATCTCACTGTATTTGCTCCTGCTGCCTCGATTGGGGAGATGATCATATTTTGGATTGATATTACGCCAAAGAACTCGCCCTTTCTCATGCTCCCTCACCACATGATGTGGATTTTCTGGAAAGCTCGCAACCAGGATTTATTTGAAGGGGTTAAAAGAAATATCTACTATCTGATCAAGTAGATCATCAGCACTGTAAAAGCTCTCCCATTGTCGAATGCTCCAAAGATAAGACGTAACAGAGTTTTGGGAAGTGCTCCCTGCATGTTTTTTCCATGTGGCTTTATGGATGAAGCCTCTAGATGTATGAATGCTGATGTTGGATTCTATATTTTTATAAATAAGACACATCACCTGGAATTCTCACTGGGGGTCGGATATGGCACTAACACAAAGGCAGAACTGCTTAGCTTATGGGCTCTTCTCCATACTACCCAAATGATGGGGATCCCACTCGTCCATGTATTTGGTGATTCCACTGTAATCATCAATTGGGTGAATGGATCGACTGTGCTCTCCCCACCAAGCTCATTGGCAGCTTTAAGGACTTGTCTTTCTCCCACATCTATCGAGAGCACAATCGGCTGGCTGACCGTCTCTCGAAATCAGCGCTCTCCTACCCTCAAGGTAAAGGTTTCTTTAAGGAATTTTTCGAGAATCATTTTATTTCTCAAGATACTTTTCAGCTTTTCTGATTTTGCTTGAGGGATGTTACACTTCCCCTCTGAGATTGTTGAGTAGAGCAGCCTCTTTTGGACAGCCGATCGGTCCCCTTTTGGCACTCGATAGATGTGGATGTGAGGACATGTGCCTCTTTATGATGAGACAGTTTACTGATGGGATCTTTTTTTGCTGTTACGCCTTTCCCCCTGGCGATTACCCTCTGGGTTGATGTAGTCATCTTATGATGGAAAAGATTTGATGTAACCCCACTTTGGGTGCATGTTTTGATGTCCTTTGATTCTTAATGAATATCAAGGCAGGATTTTTTCTTCCTGAAAAAAAAAAGAAAGCAACCTTCGCTTTGTAGTGTAATACTCTATACATAGGTTCTTCTCATGTTGTTGGCAAGTCGGTGGCTAGGGATTCCTTGAGAAGGTTTGCAATTATGGTGACTATGAACTGATTTTCTGGGTTTCTTGTTGAACTACCATTGATACACACACTTGCATTGAATATATTTCTTATTACGAGGTTTTTTAGTTTCTATCTTCTTATGTGTTTATGTGTTTAGTGGGATCTTATATTTTCTTTGCTAATCTTATCTTAGTTAGCACGGTTGTTATTTCCATGGTGAACTGTAAATGATTAGTCATTATATGTTTGTTCCTTGCATCCTTGCATGTGTTCAATCAACAACATGCCTACTCTATGGGTAGGACATTAAAAATCCATGCATTGCATGACAATCATGCACAAAAGGGATTTAAGGCTTTTCATAAACTGATCAATGGGGAGTGGAGCCATATGTGGGCCAGGGACCAAATGTGGAGATATAGAGTGGTGGGGTAGCCCCCAATCTTAGAAAAACTAGATACCATAAGTGGTTCATAAAAATACTTTATGTACAAGTCGTTGTTAATATTTTCATGTATTTAAAATTATTTATCACAAAAGGTTTCTTCTACATTTTGAAATAAAGTGAATATTTTTAAATTTGAAATTTAATTTTTAGTCACATCCATTTTTAGTCACATCAATGTTCATCTATTGGTCCCAGTAAAAAATACACTATGGATAGACAACTTGAAACTTTTTGGCTGACATGGCATCAATTTGGATTCGTCTGTTAGAAAAAAAAACAATAATAATTTATGGTTTTCCAAATAATATAATGGATCTACATAAAATATCTAAAAATATATGTTGAATAATAAAACCATTCTAGATCATAGATATAATGTCATTTCTGAATAATGCAACCAATTTAGATCTATATCAAATAATTAGTTTTACATCACATGAAATTGCAGATCTGTATAAAAGAAATTATTCGGACATAACGAAAAATTCACACAGATAAAAATTGAACACTGGAATTTTACGTGGAAAAACCAATATGGAAAAATCACGGGGAAGGAAGGATCATCAACTTTTATTGCTTACAAACCATATACATGCATCATAATACTTCGGCCCAACTACTTCAAACTTGTATCTTGCTAGCACATAAATAATATACCAACAATAGATATTTATATTGTTTCAATAAACAAATACCATGACCACAAACCATTGGCCAAAAAATTACTTTCCCAAAACTATGGTCGAAAAACTTATATAACTAATTTTAGTTAATTCCAATAATACAATGGAAAAAAGAAAAGTGACAACTATTTATTTTATTTTAATAATATTTGGTCTCACACATAAGAATCTCCCACTTGAGACCAAGAATGAGCTATTGATCCATTCCCTCACCATCTTGCATCAACTCACCCCAAGCCTGCCAATCTTCTACAAAGTTCTTGTTTATCTCTTGGTAGATTTTTAGTGAGCATATATGACGATTTTCAGTTGTATTAATCTTTTCCAAGTGTAAATGCCTTTCTTCCAACAGTTTTCGAATCCAATGATACCTTATGTCAATGTGCTTGGTCTTTGAGTGAAATGTTGGGTTTTTTTCCAAGTGAATAATGCTTTGACTATCGCAATACAACACATACTTGTCCTATTTTATTCCCAACTCACCTAGGAATCGTTCCATCCACAACATTTCTTTGCAAGCCTCTATTGCATCCATATATTTTTCCTTTGTTGTCGAGAAAGCCACTACTTTTTTTAGCTTAGACACCTAAGACATTGTTGCACCTACAAAAGTGTATAAGTAACCAGTGGCAGACTTTCTACTATCCACATCTTCAGCCATATCTACATCTATAAAACCTTCAAGCCCAATATTATCACCAAAACATAAACAATGATAAATAATTCCCTTAATATACCTTAAAATCCACTTTACTGCTTCCCAATGTTGTTTTCCTGGATTGGAAAGGAATCTGCTCACAACTCCCATTGAATGTGCAATATTTGGTTGTGTACATACTATGGCATACATAAAGCTACCAACCACTGAAGCATAGGGAGTATTTCTCATTTCTTCCTTCTCCTTGTCATCATGAGGTCATAAATTAGTACTTAGCTTGAAGAGGGCGGAAAGGGGTGTACCAACCGGCTTGGCATCCTTCATATTAAACCTCTCAAGCACTTTCTCAATATGATTTTCTTGTGACAATCACAACATTTTGTTATTTCTGTGTAATGTCCTCGAACCTTATGACAAGGAAAAGGGTTCTAGATTTCGGTTTAAGAACAACGAAATAATGTTAGGACAATTAACCATTAAATGTCTAATTAAATTTCTAACTTTAATAAACATTACTAAGGTTGCATTACTTAATTAAATAATGTGTCGCCCTTAGTTAAACAATCTCAACACTTAATAAACTCTATCAACATTAAATTTAAGTTCATAATCGCATTCAGTGCATGAATATTTAATATATTATCCTAGTGTGATTAAGGTCCTACATTAAATTCTTATACTTCGTAAAGATTATTAAAAACATAGTCTATAATTGTCGAGTATTGTGTCGTTAATTGTTTGCATTTAATTAGTTTGTGGTGTTGTTCGGTGTGTGGTTTCAGTGAAGATAAAAAATAAGGAAAACACACATCAAGAAACATATGTATGTTGTAACCTATAACCACACCACAACCAAAGAAAAACAAAAGGCACTGGCTACAATCACAGCCCACAAAATCACCTCCTAATGGTTGTCCCCTACAACCATTTTTCACTAATATGTTTTAGATTGCATGGCTGCCTACCTCCATACATCAATCAATATTACATTCAGATTACATTATCAAAACTCATATCTGCAAATAGGATCATATCCATGCATAGAACATTTCCAATCTAACAACTGGTGCGTTGAACCTGGCACTAGGAAAACTCTTGGAACATAATGGACATATCTTGGTCATCCAGAAAGATTTTTCGACAAAATGGAAGGCGATACTTACTGGAAACGTTGTTCCGGACACAATGGAATAGGTTCCAAAGCATAAAAATGAACAGAGAATAGTGAACCATAACATATGGTTGTGAAAGAAGAGAAAAAAGATCAGAATGAATATAATCTCATATCCAAATCCTACGGAGTCCATTATTCCTGTAACCAAATCATGACATAAAATAATTGAGTATATAGATAATTCAATTCAGCCACCTTTGCACATAATCATCATAATAATATGTTAAAACAGAAATAAAATCATATGAGAAATACTTATCTGAAGATATGGGCAACTAGTTGCAGCAAGACGACTTTCCTCCCAACCGTAGCCATCATCAATCCTTCCTCGCTTGATCAGGTCAACCCCAAGCTAAGACAATGGATCCATAGGTAGAAGAACACTTAGTCTAGAATATCTCGGAACTACCTCTTCCGAGAACCACAATGCTTCCCACTACTACTTTCATGTTCGTCTCCACTGCCTATGGGATATGACCTAACTCGCCATTCCCATTTCCTGGATTCCTGTGTGAGAACTTGGACTAGTAGAGTGATAGAATGGAAGAAAAGGAAAAACAACTAGACTAACTCTAAATCTCAATACACTCACAATACTACCAACATTCCCAACATGGATTCATAACACAAGTCACATCGTTTAAAGCTCAAGATTAACTTCAACAATGAGAAGGCATATGAATTTATAACACAAAGAGTCCAACTCTAACCCAAAGCGATCAACTCCAATTAGAGATAGGTAAGGTTTAAGCTTCATCATGGAAACTTAACTTGAATTAGCGGAGTGGTGGCTTAGTGAAAATATTTCCTTTCCCGAATTAGCACCATGAGGAGAAGTTACCAAAAACTGAGTGGAGCAATGAAGATCACATGGAGGCACACTAATGCATAAAGGGGGTTACAAAACATAAAAGAAAGTGAAATAGGTGAGAGAAAGCATCCAATAGGGTCATAAATAACATGGAAGCACAAAAATATGATCATCAATGCATAGTGTAAGAGTGGAAGCTAGAAAATAACTTATAACCCCTAAAAACTAGGAAAAGGGCTCATAAATGACCAAAAACACATAAATGTGAGGGAATATAGTCCCAAGGAGGGCGCCCTAGGAAAGAGGGGCCCACTTAGGTGTGAAAATATGAAATATTAACTCCATAGTCCATAAATATTGAGAATAGGGTTCGTTGTACAAGGTTTGGGTGACCAACATTATTAGTGTCACCAAGGTGAAAATATGAATTGGGATGGACAAACTTAAGCCAACAACAAGTTATAAGGTGCTAGGGATGTCCCCACTCTCCCTCACTTTGTGAAATCCATGGTCCCACATACTCTTTTAGTTTTCTTTATTGAGCTAGTTGTTTATTTAATCAATAGTAACAACATTCAAAGATAGCAAAGATGTTGGTAATAACATTTATAATAGTGACAAAGTCCAAAGTCATGTTATCAAACATCAATCATAAGTCCTTAATCAAATTAGTCATGCAAAGGAGCATAATTCCACAATCATATAAAATATCGTAAGTCCATAGTAAAAAATAACATAAGTTAGATAAAGGATCCTAAGTATGTGGCTTAACAATTGGGGTATTACATCCCCCTCCCTGTTAAACAATGCATTGTCCTCGATGCATATTACATACATGTTGCAAAATTTCAAAATAGATGAGGGTATGCTTCCCTCATGGCATCCTCCAGCTCCCAAGTCGCATCATTAGGACTGTATCAGGTCCATTAGACCGTTACCTGCCTGATTTCTCGATTTCGAAGCAGCTTGACCTTGTTGCCTAAAATGGAAACAGGTTGTACTGGAAATCCCCTTTTAGTTCCACCTGGACCATAATTCATTAAATCACATGATTAGTACCATGTTCATACATGTATATATATCAATAAAGAAAATAAAATCACTCTAGTTACCTGGATCACATTCCAATCAATTACATGGTTAGCAGCAGGTATATACTTTTTCAATAAAGACAGATGAAACACATTATGTACTCTAATGCAAGCAAGTACATCCAGCTCATAAGTAACATGTCTTATCTTAGATAATAACTCAAAAGGTCCACAATATCTAGAAGCTAGCTTGGATAAATTTCCCAAGTTTAAGGAACTCTTCTTGTGTCTAACTTTCAAAAATACATGATCCCGAACTTAAAATTATCTAGTGATCCTATTTTGATCTGCATAGATTTTTTCCTGCCTTGAGCTACCTTTAGATTTACTTTATCTTAACCATATGATCCTCCATATCCTTTAATAATTATGGTCCAACAATGACTCTGTCTGTTGGGTTATCCCAACTGATGGGAGTATTGCACTTCCTTCCATACATGGCCTCAAAAGGACTCATCTTGAAAGATGAATGATATCCATTATTATAAGAAAATTCCAAGTGTAAATAGTATTCCCACTTAGATTCTTGATCCATCGCATACATCCTTAACATGTCTTCAGTCACTTGGTTAACCCTTTATGTTTGTCCATCTGTTTGAGGGTGGTATGTTGTACTCATGTTTATACTTATACCAAACCCCTCGAACAATCCTTTCCAAAAGCTAGAAATAAATTTCGAGTCTCTATATGATACTATAGCCTTTAGAATACCATGTAATTTGGCTACTTCTTTCATGTAAATATCTACAATGTTAGTTGCTTTGTGAATTGCCTTTACTGGAATGAAGTGTGCTACCTTAGTTAACTTATCTACCACAACCATGATAGCATCATTTTGCAATCTTGTCTTCGGTAACTTGGTGATGAAATCCATTGTCACTACATCCCATTTCCATTATGGTATGGCAAGGGTTGCAACAATCTTGTTGGGTGTTGATGCTCAACTCTAACTTTTTGACATTCCATGCACCTAGCTATATATTTTGCAACATCATTCTTCATCCCTGGCCAATAGTAATGTTTCCTTACTACTTCTATTGTTCTATGATAACCTGGATGTTCGTTATAAAGAACATCATGCATTTCCTCCAGAACCATCTTCCTTATATCTCCAACATCAGGCACATAAACTCTATCTCTGTGCATGAGGATCCCATTTTATTTAAACTTATACTTATCAAATTTCTGTGGAATTTTTTGTTGTTTCAATCATTCTTTCACGTACTGATAAGGTTTACCCGTAACACTAGATTCAATGATCTTATCCTTTAAATCTGATGTGCTAGTGTTGATAGTTGCTACATGCATCACATGTATCTTCCTACTAAGCGCATCTGCTACTTTATTTTCCTTACCTTTGATATGCTTGATGTCAAAGTCATATTCACATAATAACTCCATCCACCTCCTCTATCTTGCATTCAACTTAGGCTTATCAAACAAGCATTTTAACCCATCATGATCAGTTCTCAACTCAAACTTTTTACCCATTAGATAATGTCTCCACATCTTCAAAACATGGATGATAGTTGCAAGTTATAAGTCATGGGTGGCATAGTTCTGCTCTTGTTCCTTCAAATTTCTAGATTCATAACAGATCACATGTCCATCCTACATCAATACTCCACCAACTCCTTGCTTACATGCATCTATGTATACAACAAAGTTTCCTTCAGGATCTGCAATCCTTAGAACATGTGCACTAGTAGGAATTTCCATAAGCCTTTGAAAACTATCTTCAGACTCAGGAGTCCAATTAAACTTTACACTCTTCTTCTGCAAAGATGTGATAGGATGTGTTAACTTCGAGAATATTTTGATGAACCTTCAGAAGTACCCAGCTAATCTCATGAAAGATCTTACTTCTGATATATTCCTATGTGGTGGCCATTCCATAATGGATCTTATATTTTCAGGATCCATGGAAACACCTTCTTTAGATATGATATGCCCTAGGTAGTGGATTCTTCCTTGATAGAAAGAGCACTCTCTTAATTTGGCATACATTTTATGTTCTAAGAACTTGCATTACTAACCTTAGATGTTCTTCACGTTCTTCTTTTTTCTTGGAATAGACAATGATGTCATCAAAGAATACAATCACAAAATTATATAAGTATTTTTTGAAGACTCCATTCATTAAACACATGAATATTGTTGGTGCATTTTAGTAAACCAAAAGGAACCACTGTGAACTCATAATGTCCATACCTTGTTATGAATGTTGTATTATTGATATCTTCATTCTTAATTCTAATTTGGTGGTATCCTGACCTCAAATCTATCTTTGAAAATACCTTGGATCCTCTCAACTGATCAAACAAGTCATCGATTATGTAACCTTTCTTTAGTCTCTCCTCTAACTGCATCTTTAATTCCTTTAACTCTAGAGTACTCATTCTATAATGTGCTTTAGATGAAGGTATTGTTCCTGGCAATAAGTCGATAGAAAAATCAATGTCCCTCTTAGGATGCATTCTCGAAGGTTCTTGAAATATATACCTGCAAATTTGTGTAGTATTAGATAATCTTGTAGTTATGTATCTTTTCCTTCCTTTCACTCTTCCACATGGATTGCATATAGTTGGAACTCCTTTCTAATACATTTCTTCAATTGTAGAGCTGAGAGTTGCCTCCGGTATATGGGTCTATGTATACCTTCGATTGTCACTCGGACTCCTTCTTCATCCAAAAAAGTATAAGTTTTATTATGTAAATCCAGTATGACATGGTTTGCATCCAACCAATCCATGCCAATCAATACATCATATCACTACAACAAAACCATGTTATTAGCGTCTCTTTTTGCTTCCTTTTTTGCATCTAGACCATCTTTCAATGTATTTTTCTTCATTTTTTGGATAAAATGGTGCAATTTCATGGGTTGGTGCTATTTTAGGCATTTTATGCATCATTTTTCTAAATATGGTGCAAATTATGGTATAATTTGCGTTGAATTTTGCACCTTGTTATGCGCCAGGTTTTGCATCAGGTTTTGCGCCAGGTTTTGTGCCTAGTTTTGCGCCTAGTTTGTACATTTACTCTTGTTGCAGCCCCTTTTACGTCCATGTTTACCTCCACTTTTACGCCCATGTTTTCATCCACTTTTGCATCCTTTTTTACATAATCTTTTTCATCCACTTCTTCTTCTTTTTTTGCATCCCCTCGTGCGCCAAGTTTACATCATGTTTTGAGTCTAATTTTGTATCTAGTTTTGTTTCACCCACTTTTGCATCCATTTTTTTGTCCACTTTTGCACCCACATTTTCATCCCATTTTGCATCCGTGTTTACGTCTTTTTTTTGTATCTACTATTGCATCCACTTTTGTCGTGTCCCAATTCACACCCATTTTTGCACCTACTTTTCCAACCACTTTTGCTTCAACTTCTGCATCCACGTTTGCATATTTTTAGCATCCAAGTTTACATCAATTATTGCATCCTTTATGCATCCACTTTTGCATCAGGTTTTGCGTTGGGTGTTACGTCTAATTTTGCATCTACTCTTGTTGCATCCACTTTCGCATCCAAGTTTGCATCCAATTTTACATCCATGGTTGCATCCACTTTTGCGTCATTTTTTTCATCATGTTTTGCTTCCACAATTGCTTCATTTTTTGCATCCACTTTTCCATACCATTTTGCATCTACTTTTGCATACCCTTTTGCTTCCACTTTTGCACCTATTTTGTTGCATCCATGTTTTTATCCACTTTTGCATCCAATTTTGCGCCCATATGTTGAAGATGACAATGAGGATAATGATTATGATATTGAGGATGGCTATGATGATGATGATAATGTTGTTGATAATGAGGAGAACGATGAAAATGATGATGCTGATGATGACAATGACGATGATGACATTGATGACATTAACGATGATTATGATGGCAATGAAATGAATGATGGTGATGGTGATGATGACAATGGAAATGATGATGAATACAATGAGAATGATAATGGCGATCATCTTAAAAAAAAGTTGTTACTTCTCATGCATAAATTATATGTGTCCTCCATGACCCTTTTCCACTAATCACATTTTTTGGGTAGATGCTATTTCTTATGCCAAAGGTAATGATGAATAATTGATGACAATGCCAATAATCATGATGACGATGATGATGATGATGATGCTGATGATGTCAAGGACAATGGTGACGATGATGACATGAATGATGATTATGACGATGGTGATGACTATTTTGATAATCATGATGACAATGACAATGATGATCATCATCATCATCATCATTCCCATCGTCGTCGTCATCAAAAACATAATCACTAGATGTCATTGTCATCTAGTTCATCATCGACATCATTTAAAGCATATGGGATATGGTTACCATTTAAAGCATGCATAACAAGTGGGATATGATTACAATTTTAAGCATGCATAACTTATAACTATGGTTGAGCACATTTTAATCTTGAAGCTTGTACTGAAACTAGGTTTATTTACCTCTACCAACACTTTCTTATAAGGATCATCATCATCGTCATCATTGATGTCATTCTCATTGTCATCATGACTATCATGTCATCATTACTATCATCATCATCATTATCATATAATCACATCATTTTCAACTTCATCATCATTTCCATTGTCTTCATCATCATTATATATATCATCATTCATCTCATCGTCATCTTCATCATTGACATTACCGTCATCAGCAACAACATTGTCATCATCATCGCCATATAATCACAACATTGTGAATGTCATTATCATAAAATCAATTACATTTATTATGTCCACTTTAGAACCCCAAACCAATATTTATATTCTCCTTATACTAGGTTGTCTAGGTGCAAAACTAGGTGGATTATATCAGGATAATGCTAAAGTGGATGCAAATTGCGTCCACTTTAGCATTCCAAAAAAATTACATTTAAATTCTACTTGTGCTAGATTGTCTAGTTGCAAAACTAGGCACATTATATAGAGATGTTGCAAAAGTGGACAAAAATGATTTGATGAAGAAATATGTCAACAAAATCAAAATATGAGGTTTCCTCGATTTGGCATCTTAGTCTTCATTTCCTATTGTATAGTTAATCAAAAGTATTTTGACTTGGAGGGTAGTTGTGAATCACATAATCTAATTGAAATCCCATTTGAAGATCTATATGAATACTACATGGATTATATATATGTTTAAGTGAATCATATTTGTTTTAAAGGTGAGATTATACATCAACAAATCAAAGGTTTTTTTCTACAGTGTAGTTTACATTTGTGTTAATCGATTCTTTCAACTGCACAAGTTATATTTGTGTGTACATGCATATGAAAACTTCTACAATATACATATATATATTTTTTAATTCCCAACCAATAACTTCATATCACTTCTAACCATTATCAACCAATAGATGAAACTAACCACATTAACTATTATCCAACTAATTCTTGTTATTTTTGGCCACCAAGTCTTATTAACTTACAAAGATTTTAATGAGTATAGAGACAAGAATCAACACATTAATTTAGATTATGAGTTCTAAACTTAGTAATTGAATGACTATTGCATCCAAATAATAATGAAGCATTTTAAAATGGGACATAAAAACCATGATTATTTAAATATGAATTACATATAAGACTATAAATTTAGAAGTCTTCATTTACATTATAATATGCATCTAGGTCTTCCAATGTTTCCTTGTCAATGTTCATATGTTCTTGGGCTATGCAGTTAGAGACAAATCAAAGTGGGTGGTTTTCATCACCCATGACATGGGTCAAGGTCAAAATTCAAAGTTGAAGTTCATAGCAATTTCCTTTATAGTTCAAGGGCCATGTGTGGTAACCTGGGTCACCATTAAAGGGCATGCATAGGGAACCTTTATCCCTCATGTGAGATATCGTAACCATTTCAAAGAGAGGAGCACTAGATATGGTTCTTAGGGTCCATGCCATAGTATAAACACAAAGCTAATGTCTTATGCCATATCAATTTCCTTTAGATCTTATAGCCCATGTGTGGATCCTTGAACAATCACATAGGACCTACATAGGGAATATTTGGACAATGAGTGGGATATGGTGCCTATTTTGAGGTTAAGAACAATAAGGATGGTTCTTGATGTCCAATTCATGATCCAATGTGAAAACATATGGTTTTATTCAATGAGTCTTGTCATTGGGGATCATGGGTCGTCTATTGGGCCCCAGGCCATCACTTGGGCTCTATGAAGGGAAAATTTGGCATGTCTTCCCTTAATCCTTCCAATCGGCTAGTGGGGATCTATTAGTGCCAATTGTAATAAAATATCTTGTAACATCGAAACATCATGTTTTGCTTCCGTTGATGATCAATTAATGTTGGGTGGTAAGCTTCTCAATCCTCTAAGGTAGCATGAATTTCATGAATGGTCCTTTCTATATCATTGATTGTTGTAGCCTCTTGAATGTTGTGAACAACCCTTTTGTCCTCATGTCTATGGGGGAAAATCCTAAGTAAATTATCTCCTCCATATCCCTAACATTTCATAGATTCTCTTGGTCTCTTCCCCACTAATTCTACTAGTTTATTTACAATGTGTGCTGGGAAACTTTGCTAGAAACTCCTTTGTTGATTTCTTTGTAGAAAAGGTCATGATCTTTCTATATTTATTGAATAATTTGTTTCTTCAATTCCTTTTGTGCCTTGTTGATATGTATCTTATTCTTGTACTTTTCATAACAATGTTTAACCTTTTTTTATTTCTCCATAAATATTTTTAGACTCATCAAATTCAATCCTATTCTCGTAAGATTGAGACAACATGCTTAAGAAATGATGGATATTTACCTTCTCATCACTGAGATACTTGAAATTTTGTAATAGCTCCATGAACTTGTTTACACACTCATCCATATTCATTTGCCCTAACTTCAAGTCATGTATTTCTTTGTCCTTGTTATCATAGTACTTATTTGAAATATATTTTTGTTGAAAGTATCTTTTGAACTGCTTCCAAGTAATTTTCATCTTGTCGATTTTCTCCACCTATCTGAGTGGTCCCACCCAATAGATACTTCTCCATTGAGATTAAATATATCCACTCCATCCTTCATATTTCCAGAGTAATCATGTAGTTCAAAGTATTTACATATCCAAATAAACCAAGTCTCGTGTTCTTGACTAAATTTTACCTCACCGTCAAAAGTAGTTGGTTTTGCTTTTCTAAATTCTCCCTACACATAATATTTGGAATACACCGTCTTCCTCCTCATATGAGAAGAAGACATTGAACTTTTATTTCTAGTGCTATTTAAATAGTAGCTTTTGGTCTAAACTTTGGGCCATTATGGGCACCATGCTAACCAAATTGCCTTTCTTCCATCCCTATATTGATGGATATACATAGGTAGTCAATATCATGACTATTCATATTATCATGATGGAAAAATCCAAACATCCACATGCATAAAATTAATACCATCCTTATGCTCATTACAACTACAACATATCTTCTCATATCTCAAACAATCATATCCCTTTTCATGTATGGATGGGTTTTCATTCATTAGCCCCAATTAATGTATTTTTTCCTATTTCATCAAAATGAGAGGATAATACCATGCTTTTAAAGAAGAAAATAGAGTATAAAAAATATCAAATGGATCCAAAACATTCAACAAAAGTTCCATGATATTTTGTAAAAAAATAACACCAAGTATATTAAGTAGTCCCACAACCAATGTTGGGTTCCAAACTAATATAAGGTTACTGACAATGTGTGGTTTCAATTATAGAAGAAGCAATTTATGGATCCACACATGAATATCTTACCACTCCATTACAATCCTTACACCATCAAGAGGGTGGTGGGAAAGAATACTTTAGAATTTAGCTTACCATATTACCTTAAATTACATCTTGTTTTTAATGTGTAGTTGCTTGAACCATATATTCCAACCTTATGGGACCCTAACTTGACGCCTTGTTTCTAATGTAGAGTTGCTTCAACCATTTCCCCTATCAGACACCTCAGAGGAAAAAGAGAAATTAGTTACTATATAAATAAACCCTAATTTCATCAAGCAAGCTAAAGTAAATTAGAACATGGACACCAAAATTAAGAGAAACCAACAGTGAGAAATAAAACTCTCCCGAGTCATCAAAGCAAGACAACTGCTTGACCAAGGAAAGTGTTTCACTAGAAACATGATTGCGTTGAAGTTCTGACACTTAAAAGGGGATGATTGATTCAATGGTGACCACTTGTTTCAAAGGAGATGATTGATCTAGGTGTTCATTATGGCCCATGGGCCATGTTAGAAACAATATTGATGTTGCTAGTTTTGGATCTTGAAGTTTCAATGTAATTTATAGGTCCTTATAGTGTTTGAAAATGGTAAAAATAATATATATGCATATATATGTATGTGTGTGTGTGTATGTATGTATACTTGTG
>LPNX011064196.1:507376-523325 GCA_001517045.1 Pseudotsuga menziesii
TTATTGCATTAAGGAATGAGTTTGTATTCTAAAGTTATGGTGCTAAGAATATGAGAGGGCCTGACCTTTCTTTTTCCACCTCAACTCCTAAATCTAGGGTTTATGCACTCTAGGGTTTCTTCCTCATATTGTAATAAAAGGAGTTATATCCTTCCGTTCAAAGTTTTTTTTTTCTAATGAGAATAGTGGTCACATCTAATAAATAAATTGCCACCAATCTAGCCACTATATATTGCTATGTACATGCAAAGTTTTTCACCTCCAATTCTTTATATGAATTTAGTTTTCAATATAATACTGTGTTTAATATCTTGTGCTCTCTTTTAAAATATTGTGATCTTTTTTTCTTTAAATGCACACATATCGTACATATACAATTCTTTTTATCTTGGGTATTTAAATTTTATTAAATGATTAATCCAAAATCATATAAAACATAAATCTGCAATATATATATATAATTTTTAATATTAAAATATATTTTTTATGCATATTTTATATTTTCCATCCAACAGAACAAAAACGCATATTGGATATTCAATATGTAAAAAATGGTTAAGCCGAAATAACACATGTTTTGGTTATATTCTTTCCTTTGTGGCTAAGAAATGGTAAAGCGGATCACTGATGTTGGATATGTAAATTATGTACACCAATTCATCAATTCCAACTTTGTCTTTAACTCCAACAATTTATTATGATCGTTGATATAGAGGAAAAATAAAAAATGACAATTGTTCCACATGAATCCACGCAGAGGGATGCTTGTATTTGTTTTCCATGTTAATGAGTTGTTCCAGTTTTAATTGCTGGACAAAACTTTGTTAGCAACAACAATTATGAAAAACCTGCACAATTAAACTCTCAAATTGAAACTAAACATATAGCAATTCAAACCAGCAAAAAATCTACTGTCAAATATTTGCAAGATAATTAATTTTTGTTTTAAGATCATTAAATGGATTGTATAAATTACATCTGCGGACCAGAAATAAACGACTAAAATTAAAAATTCCAAGGATTAAATTTCCCATAAATTGTTTTAGTTTATAAGATTGCATTGAGGATTAAGGCTAGTTAGTAATTGTTGTACTTGAGAATTAAATTTCCCAGAAATCATTTAAGTTTATAAGATTTCATTGAGGATTAAAGATAGTTATAATTGTTGTTCTATGTATGGAACCTGCATATAATTTTGAATCAGAATCTCATGGAGCACGTTGTAGAATGCACCAATCTCCTTCAGAGCAATGTCTAGTTGGAGAGTAAAAGATTGAAATTGTATTATTTAGGTTTTAAGAGTTTGGTGATTGAGAATAACAAGGGCGAGGAGATATTTATAGTGTGTAGTGTTTCCAGGTTGCTATAATGACATCATATGCACAATGTAGTAGCCAATGTTGTTGTTTCAAGGCATCCTTTCAACAACGCTTAACTAGTAGGGGCCTTAGTTTGAGGGCTAGTTAAATCCCTACTTAGTGGAGAGAGGCGTCTTTTCCCTGAATTATAACCTACACTAGAAAAATCTCTTAGTCTATAAATACCCCAGCTATACACCACCGATTGCATCTTTCAATTATGTTTCACCTGTTGTTCACTTCCAAATGAAATCCCGTTAATCCTGAAATTCTGAAAAATGCCAGTCTACTGAAGTTTGACTGGGATATGAAATCCTACCTTTTCTATACAAATTCCAAAGTTAGAACCACTCAAACATTTTGCAACTAATAATGATAATGTTAAAATTTAAGTAAAAGTTGACATTCTTCTTTATCTTTCCTTTTTAATATTACTAGTAATTACCAATTTACCATGGATGAGGTTTCTTTCTTTTACCCTAGAACTGTCTCTGGTTCCATAGTCTGGTTCACACTAGGAACTGGTTTGAACCAACATGTTGGTCTGGTTCAAATATCGGTTTGGGGGCTTAGGGGTATGGACTGGTCCAGATTGACCACTCTTGATAACTATGATTCAGACTACCTTTGGTTTAGAGAAGAACTTTTCTCTATCATCTATAATTGGGAACTCAGTATGCCAATGTGAAATCTGATCTTTTCTTCAAGTAGGAAACACGGAAGTCAATGGGGATGTGAGAATTCAAAAGTAAATTGAGAGCATAATTTCCTTCAACAATTTCCATTATTATCCAATATGAGCCATAGAAACATGGAGAGAGATTTTCTTTGCCTTGTTTGAGACTGGCTTGCTTGTATGGTCAGAGCAGAAGATGAAGACCTAATATGTGATGTTGAAATGTTTTCCTGATATGTTTGATTCTGCACGATATTCCTACTCTGAGTAATAGTTTAACATTCTTTGAGTTATTTTTAAATGCTCGTTTTCTTGTAGTATGAAGTCTTATGATGCATGGGATTTGAATAGGGTTTTTAATATTTATAAGATCAATCATATGAGGACAAAGATACCGATATAGGTAGATAAATGGATGCATGCCATAATTAGCATGGTGACCATTATTGTCTTAGTATTCTACTGAGTGGAGTGGAGCCATTGATCCCTACCATTTTGATAAGCTTAACATAGCAATTGAGCAACAAAGGTATCCTTCAAACACATATGTTTATGATTTCTATTTAGTCACATTTAGGAATGACAAGCTTTGCTGGTGTTGAGTTATGTGTCAGCTAGACTGAATAATTCTTTCTAGAAGTTACTTTTGAACTTAGGAGGTTTTGTTGAAGTAGAAAAGAGGGAGCACCAAAAACAACAAGCCAATGTACTCATCATTTGGGGATCTTAGCTTCTTGGATGAGGAAACCTAGTTGTCTTTATGGAGAGAGAACATGTTGAGCTCAATAATTAAGATACCATGGTTCTCCATTTTTCTCATTTCAAGTTCCAAGTCTCTCATGTTATCATCTACATGCAGGTGTGCTTCAGAGGACTTGGACTCATGTTGATTGGAGCCTGCAAGATCATTCCTTTGCCATAACCCTTATACATTTATCAAATCAGCACCCTCCAATTTTGATAAAATTGGCTAATCTAAGCATTAAAATGCGACAGAAAGATTAACATGTCTAATCAGTTGTTTTGTCTTGAGTGAAGGGTACTTTTTTAATAAGGTCATGATAGATGAGTTTAAAAGTCAAAACAATCAATAATGGTGTATATAGAGGGCTTGGTGCTCTTGATTAAATGCCAATTCCTTACTGCCATACATGATAGAATCTTATCTTGAAATGCTCCAATCTGACCAATCTTTAAATATTGAAAACATGAAATTTGCCAGGTCTGTTGAATTCTGAATGGGATATGTATTTCTACTTTCTTCATATTAAGTTCAATGAGGTTGGAACCACTCAAACATAATGGAATTATTAATACTAATGTTAAAAATTCAAGTCAAATGATAGAAAAAGAAGGATAAAGGAGAATGTCAACCTTTGATTTAGGAATTTAATACTACTAGTTATAGCTTCTAACAACAATTAAAGTGGTGAGGGAGTCATAAAAGAAAACGAGAGTAATAGAAAGAATAAACTTGTTTTTTCATTTTCGTACTAAGAGCAGCAAGGGTTGAAGTATGCACAAGGTGCTGTCTAAATCCTAGTGTGGTTGAGATGTGTCATTCTTGTAGTTTATAAATGAAAATGAAACAAGGGTTGAAGTATGCACAACCAGAAATTATAGGAGATTTTGAAATGGAAGGGTAGCAATGAGCTTGAGTTTCATGAGTAGGCTATTGCATCCTTCCAAAAAATTACACCATTATTAAAATGTTATATATGCAAAGTAACTAATGATAAAGATAGAATAGTGAGGAAAATGGGGTCACAGGCTAGTGAAAACTAAATATAGTATAACACTGTGACTAGAACTTTTACAGGCGGATTTAATAGTGGTAAATGTTGATAATATGGGCTCAAATTAGGACCCTCCAATTTTGATAAAATTGGATAATCTAAGCATTAAAATGAGGCATAAAGCTTAACATGTCTAATCAGTTGTTTTGTCTTGAGTGAAGGGTACTTTTTGACTAAGGTCATGATAGATGAGTTCAAAAGTCAAGACATTCAACAATGGGGTATATAGAGGGCTTGGTGATCTTGATTAAATTCCAATCCCATACTTCCATACATGATAGAATCTCGTATTGAAACACTCCAATCCTACCAATCTTCAAATATCGAAATCATGAAATTTTCCAGGTCTACTGGACTCTGAATGGGATATGTATTTCTACTTTCTTCATATTAAGTTCAATGAGGTTACAACCACTCAAACATCCTAGAATGATTAATACCAATGTTAAAAATTCAAGTCAAATGATAGAAAAAGAAGGATAAAGTAGAATGCCAACATACTCCTTAGGAATTTAATACTTCTAGTTATAGATTCCAACAATAATTTTTTTTTAACCAAAACGATTAATTTTTTTTATTGATAAAGAATAGATTGGGCTTTCACCCAATTACAAATTGTTCCGAAAAATCATATCTTTACATCAAACAACATATTTTGTCAAGGAATGGGATGCAGTAAACAAGTTCATTCACACTTAGCATTCCTGGAGGAAGAAGGCAGCCCTGATTTCCTTTGAAGTCTTCTAGCTTATTCAGAACACGAAGAATGTGATAAAAGGTCACTGAATCACAATCTATAAAAATCAAATGCAACCTTTGCATGATCACATTCAGACTGTGGTTATTGAAAAATGAATCAAAATTTAAAATTTTAATGATGATTTCAAAGTCTCCAAATATTTGCAAGTTGTTATGTATCACTTCCTTTGCAAGTTGAAAAGATTTTAGAAGTGTAAATAATTCTGCCTGGTTATTTGTAAGACGTCGTACTCCCCAACTCAAACTTGTTTCTAAATTTCCACCTGGATAGAAATCAAACCCCCTGCCCCAGCTTTCCCCGGGTTTCCTTTTGATGCTCCATCAAAGAAGATTGAGACTTTGTTTTTTATTTTCCATCATTTTGAAAATTATTTTCTGAAAGTATGACCTGCCAAAATGGTTTAATAACAAGCCTGCTTAATCCAATCTGGATTTTATCCACTTGCTTCATACCAAGCCATTTTTGTTCTGCTTCTAATTTGGTTCCATCAATTTGAATAGTTCCTACTACTTCCAAAAGAAATTATGCCTTAGCTTTTGAAGCTACAATTTCTGGTTTCGAGATTTTGTTATTAAATATCGATTCATTTCTAGCCAACCAAAGTTTCCACCAAATAAATTTTGGAATGGCTTGCCAGATTTTTCTCCAAGCATGATTGGAAGGAAGGGCACCCGGATACCTTGACTACCAATTTTAAAAAAGAGTGACAGGTTCAGCATTTAAATGATCAAAATAAACTGACAGCCCACACAAAACAAACATCCAAACTTTTTGAGCAAAAGAGCATTCAACAAAAATATGAGCTGAAGACTCAATAGCTTGATGATAGAAACAACATCTGAATGGTCCTAAGAAGCCTCTTTTTAACAAGTTTTATCCAGTTAATAATTTCTGATGCATAAGAGTCCAGATGAAGAAGTTGATTTTTGTTATACTTGGAAAATTCCAAACCATCTTCCAAAACGCTGCATTGTGGGAAAAAGAGGAGTCCGGAGAACAGATCTGCATTGAAGACTGTAAAAGTTTGAAACCTTTAGAAGCAAAATAAAAACCACTATTGCCCCATAGCCATGAGTCTTTGCATGAACTATGAATTGGAGCCATGCCAACCAGCTTGTTCAACAACAATTTTCGATGAGCAGAAGTATTTGGGAGGTCACGTTCTGTAATGTTGGGAAAATTCCATGCGTTCCAGTTTCCTTTTGCATCCCATAAACATATATCGGCTAATCTATAGACTCCTTTATTTATCAGGCAAATCTTTATCTCATTAATAGAATTATCAAAGTTTAAAGGAGAAAATCCATTTATTTTGTCCTCCCATGGCAAGGTCTTTTTGCCATTGCCTAGAATTCTATAAAGATGTTGAACAAAAAATTCAAGACCTTTCTTGCATAGATTCCAGGTACTAGAACCTTTGGGGGTATTTTATATTTGTAAATTTCTTAAAGTTCCTCCATGAAGGTATTTTTTCAAGAAAATATGACTCGCCGGATGTTTTTTGTTAGAAAACAACTGCCATGACAATTTGTCTTCCATTTCTATGTTAGACAGTCCTGAGTATTTGATCTTCAATCCTCCTTCAAGAATGGGTATTTTTACTCTTTCTCATTTAACTAGATGCATTTGGTTCTGATTTCTTTTTCCACCTCTCTAGAGGAAGTCTTTGATCAGTTTGGATATTTGTTCCATAATCACTTTTGGCACCAAGAGAAGATAAGATTTGTAAATAGGAAGAGATGAGAGTACTAACTTGATTAATATAACATTTCCTACCTTCATAAGCCAGTGCCCACCCTACGAAACAATCTTTGCTTTCATCTTGCTAATGATTTTCATCCAGAGAGAAGGATTATTTTGACCCAAAGTTAATGGAAGACCCAAATATTTAACCTTTTCCCAGGAAGCATATCCTTCAAAACCCAAAATTTGAGCAATTTTTTAAACTTTTAATTGATCTACAATATTCCATCTGAACACTGCACTCTTTCGGTTGTTGATGAGTGCCCCTGAAATAATACAGAATTGATGCATAATTTATTAAAAGACTCTTGCCATTTTTAATGAATCCCCTCCCAAAAGCAGAGTATCATCCGCAAATAGGGCATGGTTAATGCCATCATTTTTCCCTGTTGTGAGCTTTCTGATTAAATAATCCACCATGAGAATTTACAAAAAAGGCGATAGGGGATAGCCCCGACGAAGACCCCTTGTAGCTTGAAAGAAATTTTTCGGTCTGTCATTTACTAATGGCGCTATCCAAGGTTTGTTAATGCAATCTTTTATCAAATTTATAAAGGTAGAGCTAAATACAAAATAATGGAGAACTTAGTAGAGATAGGAAATCTTTACCCTGTCAAATGCATTTTTCATATTGAGTTTGATAAGCATGCCCTTCTCCTTCGGATGAAAGTTGGAATGCATAGCTTCCTGGACTTGAATTACATTGTCTAGAATATGTCTCCCTTTTACAAACCCTCCTTGAAGAGGAGAAATCAATTTCCTAAGCAAAGGTTTAAGTATGTTGGCTAATCGCTTAGAAAATATTTTATAAGAAGCGTTGCAGAGTGAAATAGGTTTAAATCGATTGAAAGAAGAAGGATTGCCTTCTTTAGGAATTAAAGCAAGAAAAGTGGAGTTTGTGTATCCCCCCACTTTGGCTTTAACCTGAAATGATTTTATCATCTGGAGTAAATCTTTCCTAATAATTGTCTTGCAAACTCGGTAAAAATGAAAGGAGAAGCCATCAAGCCCTGGGGCTTAATCCAACTCCATGGACCAGATAACATCAATAATTTCTTGCTCAGAAAAAGGTTTCATTAAATCATCATTTTCTCTCTCGCTCACCAAACAAGGAATGTTGGAAAAAAATTCAGAGGTTAGATCTGAGTCAGAGGAGCCATCATCCCTAAAGAGATTTTGAAAGTGCACTTCAGCCATTTTTTTAATTTGAGAAATTCCTTTAACTAATTCACCAGACAGGGAGGAAATTTTTGAGATATGATTTTGAGAAAGTCTGACTCTACACTGTTTGTGGAAAAAAGAGGTATTCCTATCTCCAACTTTCATCCAAGTACTTTTGTGACTTTAATCTCCAGTATTCTTCTTCTCTCCTGAAAGGTTGAAAAGAATTTAACTAAGCTTTTTGCTCTTTTTCTAGCAAGGCAAGAGTAATTTCTTATTCTTCCATTTCCAATTGGATTTTCTCTAATTTTTCCTTTTACTGATTGGATTTTTTTGAGTGAGTTTAACCCTGTCCTTTAACACAACTTTGGTATTTTTGAGCTTCCTCTCCCAAACAAAGTTCGGTGATCCAACAACTGGAATTTCCCATGCCATAGTTACAGTACTCATAAATCCATATTTGTCTTTCCACAGTGGACTGAACCGAAATGGAATCGGCCCAAGGTCCTCTTCTTCTTCAATCTGTAGCAAAATCGGCTTATGGTCTAAGAAAATCTTAGGAAAGATACTGGAGAAAATGATTTTTTTATCTAACAAAAAACTCTGCACCAGAAATCGATCCAATCTGGCTGAGATGTTTGTTGCTCCAGTTATGTTATTTGTCCACATGAACCTTCATCTTTTTGGCTTGAAGTCGATCAGCTCCCATGTTAATATGAGATTCTCCACCGATTTCAACATGTGATCTCTCCCATAAATACCTCCTGATTTTTCCTTAGCATTCATTGTAAAATTTAGATCACTGGCCACGATAATGTTTAACAAAGAGTTGGCATCAAGAAAGGCTACCATCAAGCTCCAACAGTCTCTTTTTACCTGGGAATTGACAGGCACATAAAGGTTAAAAAGACAAAACAATTTATAACTTGGAGTGTGCCGTAATGCTAAAAAGATCCATTGTTGCGTTGTGTGAGATTGTTCTAAAATAAAAACATTTTATGTCCATAAGGTGGAAATTCCACCAGCGGTGCCTCTAGTGCTTATAGAATTCCCCAACATTTGTTTTCCATTTCTTACAGCTTATGGATAGAAGACTATATTCATCGATTTTTGTCTCTTGTAGCAGAAGAACGTCTGGAGAGGCCATTCTTATAATATCATTAACAACTTCAATTCGACGAATTGCCAAGCCCTCTGCAATTCCAAGAGACGAAGTTCGTTATTTGACGGAAGGGGGAGGGACTCCTTTTGAATTTTTGGCCCATGTATTCCTATTGATGGACATCTCTATAGTGGCTTGGCTTCCTTGCATCTTAAGACGCTCATCTTCTTCCTCCCGAACCGTTTTATGAGATTCTCTCCCTTTCTTGGAGGACCTCTGAAGGGGATCTTCCTTGGATGAGCCAGAATTGTCTATAGGTTTTTTTTTTTTTGCCATTTCTACATATGTGGGAGAATGAACTTCCACAAGATAGCTGAGAGCCTCTGTAGAACCTTTGGTTTATTCACCTATCAGATTTAGAGATGGAGGAACTTCTCCTTCTTCAAGCACTGAGAACACTTGTTCTTCTGTAATTCTTAATACTTCAAAATTGTTTTGAGATGATAATTCCTTCATTGCTATTCCATTTTCTTTCTGATTCTTCTCGAAAGGATTGCTTCCCATCCCCACTTCCCCTCTTTGTCCCTTAGCTTTGTTTCCTTGATTTTCTGAACTAGTTTTTTCAACTTGAGTCCATTGATCTCCCTTTTCTTGGACAGCTTCTTCCTTAGCTTTTTTCTTACAAGATCTGGAAAAATGTCCATAACCATGACAAAATCTGCACTTAAAGGGAAGTTGCTCATAATCTAGCTCTTGCACATGAGTCCAATCTACTACTTTAAGATTAATAGCTTCAGCAAGCCCTACCTCCAAGTCCACTTCGACACATATTCTGGCACAATTAAATTGATCTCTTCTATCAACCTTGTCAATATATTTCCCCAAAGTGTTTCCTATAGATTCTAGGGATCTCGAACTCCAACAATGGAGAGGAAGATGCAACAATCTGGCCCAAACAAGGATAACAGAAGGGACATCTTGATTTGGATCAAAGTACGGAGTCCACTTGTTCAGGTAGAGCCCTTGAGGACCCATGAAGTATGGCCTGTTTCTAAAGATTAAATCTCTATCAGCTGAGTTTTCAAAAAGAAAGAGATAATATCCCTTACCTATCAAATTACTGCATATTCCCTCTAAGATGAGAGGTTTCCAATTCCTTTGTATCCACCCTTCGATTTCCTTAGGGGACGGCCAAATCCCAGTGAAATGGCCAATGAGGCCCTAACCAACAATATTTAGGGTTGTTCGGCATGGTTGATCCACTGGAAGATCTGTCGTAGGAATATTGTCAAGCTTCTTAACGAAATCATGTTGGTTCTGAGAGAGTTTCTGCTTACTTCCTGAAGCTTCCAGTCTCCTGAAGGAATTGAGTTATAGGGAAGAGGAGGATCCTCCTCCATCCGCCATGACCTCAAAACAGAGACTCAGGAAGAAACCACCAAGAATACTTCAAGAAACAAATGCAACCATGTAATTAAATAAAAGATAAAGAACATGACCTCTATGAATAAAAGGTTCTTTAAAACTCCCCTCGAATTGAAAGGAGCACGCAGACAATCCCAAAAGCACAAACCACCCTCCACTAGCAATGATCCCTCCACAGACCAAGTCACCAGTTAGAGATCTTGAATCGAGATCAAGAGACTACTACCCCAAACTCCAAAACAATAGAGAACGGTCAAATCATGATAAATAATGACTCCAGAGAGGAGTTCCCACCTCAGCCAAACACCAAAACGCAGCAGCAGGACGCCGAATCCTCCAAAACTCTAAAAACTGAGGGCCAAAGCAACCAGAATCTTCTTGGAGTGAAATTTTGACACCAACTTTCAAGGTCATCAATCAAACATGAATGGATTTTCACAATACATTCTGTGTCACCTGCACTCTACAAATATGTTGACAAATCAGATTCCAACAATAATTAAATTGGTGGGGGGGATCAAAAAAGAAAATGAGAGTAATAGAAATAATGTTTTTTTTTCATTTTCGTACTAAGAGCAGCAAGGTGCAGTCTAAATCCTAGTATGGATGAGATGTGCCATGCTTGTAGTTTATAAATGAAAATGAAACAAAGGTTGAAGTCTGCACAACCATAAATTATAGTAGATGTTGAAATGGAAGGGTAGCAATGAGTTTGAGTTTCATGAGTAAGCTAGTGCATCCTTCCAAAAAAATACACCTTATAAAACGCTATATATGCAAAGTAACTAATGATAAAGATAGAGTCGTGAGGAAAATGGGGTCACAGGCTAGTGAAAACTAAATACAGTATAACACTGTGAGTAGAACTTTTATAGGCAGAGTTAATAGTAGTAAATGTTGATCATTTGGGCTCAAATTATCACCCTCCATTTTTTATAAAATTGGCTAATCTAAAAATTAAAATGAGGCAGAAAGCATAACATGTCTAATCAGTTGTTTTGTATTGAGTGAAGGGTACTTTTTTAATAAGGTCATGATAAATGAGTTCAAAAGTCAAAACAGTCAACAATGGTGTATATAGAGGGCTTGGTGCTCTTGATTAAATGCCAATTCCTTACTGCCATACATGATAGAATCTTGTCTTGAAATGCTCCAATCCTACCAATCTTTAAAGATTGAAAACATGAAATTTGCCAGGTTTGTTGAATTCTGAATGGGATATGTATTTCTACTTTCTTAATATTAAGTTCAATGAGGTTGGAACCACTCAAACATCCTAGAATTATTAATACTAATGTTAAAAATTCAAGTCAAATGACAGAAAAATAAGGATAAAGGAGAATGCCAACATATTCTTTAGGAATTTAAAACTTATAGTTATAGATTCCAACAACAATTAAAGTGGTGGGGGGGGGGGTATCAGAAAAGAAAACAAGAGTAATAGAAAGAATGAACCTTTTTTTTTCGTACTGAGAGCAGAAAGGTGCAGTCTAAAGCCTATTATGGATGAGATGTTTCATGATTGTAGTTTATAAATGAAAATGAAACAAAGGTTGAAGTTTGCACAACCATAAAATATAGGAGATGTTGAAATGGAAGGGTAGAAATGAGTTTGAGTTTCATGAGTAGGCTAGTGCATCCTTCCAGAAATTTACACCATTATTAAAACAATATATATGCAAAGTAACTAATGATAAAGAGAGAGTCATGAGGAAAATGGGGTCACAGGCTGGTGAAAACTAAATATAGTATAACATTGTGAGTAGAAATTTTACAAGCAGAGTTAATAGTGGTAAATGTTGATACTCTAGAATCCTAAATGCACTCTTCTGGTTTCATGTGGTTTCTATTACATAATAACTTGACAATAATTAATAACTTGATGAAGTAATGGGATGCCCCTTCAAATCCCTTGATGTAACAATCATTAGTAAGATGGGAAACCACTCAACTTCATCTACCTCCTTGTGGCCTTACCAATTGTGGAAACTGGTATGATGATTTTCTTTGTTGACATCTTACTAATTTTTAGATTATAAATAATGCACATAATATAAATCCTCTCTGTTGGTGTTCATTGTTAAAATCTTCAGTATATCATATATGATACACATAGTAGGAATCTTCTTTTAGTAACCATTCAGGATGTTCTTCTCTTACCATCTCATTGCTGAACAAAATCACATCATCAATGAATTACAACATTTATGTAGCAACACACACATCCTTAATTGAGTTCTACAACTATTTATTAAACACATCCCTTATTCTATGTCCTTCTCAAGTTTAGGTTACTAGGTATGCATCAATACATTATCTTGTTCTCTAAGACCCTTTTGTGGACCACTTTAATAAATTGCGTAATTGTGTTGCCTGGTCATGGTAGATTTTTGTGCTTATTAATGTGGGTGGAAAAATAATTTGGATTTTAAGCATGACTATCTTTGAATCTTATTGTATTTTATTAGAATTACAAATGATGAAATCTTTGTGTTAGTATTGATCCTCTTCCTGGTTCTTAAAGGGTGCTAGCTCAATCGAAGAGCGCCTTCTTTACAAGCATGAGGTTGGTGGTCGATTCCTCCATTCCCTAATGATATTGCAATGTATTTCTAAATGTAAAAAATGTAGTAGTGCAAGATATATGCAATATTAGACGCAACACTAAATGCAAAAAAGGATGTCAAAGTGGACGTCACACCAAACACAAAAGTGGATGCAAAAGTGGGAGTTATGTCATACGCAAATGTGGACACAAAAATGGATGTCACACTAAACGCGAAATTGGATGCAAAAAGAGACTCAACACTAGACACAATTAATGACTCAAAACTATATGCAATACTAGGACCAAAACTAGATGCAACAGTAGATGCAAAAGTGGACTCCTAACTAGACGTAAAATTGGACATTAAATTGAGCACAAAATATGGTGTATCGATGGACATAAAACTAGATGTAACACTAGTTGCAAAACTGGAAGCAACACTTGACGCAAAAAAAAACGTAAAATGAGACACAATATTTGATGCAATATGGGACGAAACATTAGATGCAAAACTAGATGTAATATTGAATGCAAGATGGGATGCAACATTGGAAACAAAACTGGATGCAATATTAGATACAAACATGGGCGCAATATTAGATACAAACATGGGCGCAAAACTAGGCACAACACTAGGCGCAACATTGGGCTCAAACATAGATGCAAAAAAAGACATCAACCAGGATGCAACACTAGGTGCAAACCTAGATGCAAAATACGACGTAAAACAAGATGAAACATTAGGCACAAACATGGATACAAAAAAATATGTAAATCAAGATGAAAAATTAGATGCAAAAGGGGATGCATCATTATAAGAAAAATTGGATGCAAAACTAGATGCAATATTGCGCCGAAAATTGGATGCAATGCTAGATGTAGAATTGGACACATAATTTGATACAAAACATGATGCCAAATTGGGTGCAAGACACGATGAAAAACTAGGATCAAAATAAGATGCAACATTGGATGCAAACCTAGTGCCAAACCGGGTGCAAACAAGGATGTAACAAAGGACGCAAAAAAATGATAAGGGCGTAACAAAAGATGCAAAAAATTGGGCGCAAAAATGGATGTTAAAAAGGATGGAAAAAATACACAATAGACGATGTTTTACAAAATTGTAAAATAGCGCTAGGTTTAGCGCTGGATTGTTCACCACAATTGGGAAAACATTACACTAAAATACGGCGCTAAATTCGACACTAAATCTAGTTTTTGTTGTCGTGTATGAACCCAAGGGTATGATGTTTAAGTCTGCAAAGGTTTTCACTCCATTCTTTGCCAAAGGAAACATATTTACAAATTATGTGATCTTCCTCTTGGCTCATCTATCTAACTTTCCTAGACTTGCTATTTCAAGTTTACTTTTCTTCAAATGACATTTCTCAACTAGATTAGGTGCAATGTAACTATTGCTAGCTCAAGAATCAATCAAAATAACTATGGTTTTATTATCAATCTTACTTTCTACCTCAATCATTTGTGATTGGTGGTCAGCTTGCATCCCATCCAGGGATGCATAGATCCTCTAAACACTTCCACACACATCCCCAACAGTTGAAGCCTCTTCAATATTGTGAAGGTTATTCTTCTTACACGGGAACTGGTTGGAAAAGTGATTTTCCTTGCATATCCAACATTCCATAGGTGGTATTTTCCTTGAAGGCTCTTCCCTTAGTTTCCCTTGTTGATAAGAATTACCATTTCTAAATTTTGAAGGCTGGAAACCTTTCTTTCTCTACTCCTCTTTGTTTTTCTTCACATCCTTCCAATTCTTTTGATATGGGGCCTTGCTCTTATTCTGTTCATATAAGTGTTTTGCCTTCCAGATGGAATCCTTAAGGTTCCTTGGTCTATCATACTGGATTTTATCTCTATAAGATTCAGGAATACCACTTAGGAACCTTTGAATCTTTACCTTCTCATCTTTGATGAAGTCCGCATAGTTCAAAAGTTCCAAAAACTTCATCTCATAGGAATCCATAGTAATGCTTCCCAACTTAAGCTCGAAGAAATATTCCATCTTTTTGTCATAGTAATGCTCAGAGAGGTATTCCTTCTGGAGGTATTGTATATGGCTACATGTTGCTGCCTTTCACACACCTGGGGAGAACGTGGCAGAAATATTCAAGCCACTTGGTGTGTCCTTGGGGGAAAGTCTCGAGTCAAGGTTGTCACCTTGTTCTTGACTCCTCCGTTTAGGCTCAACTCCTAATGAAGCCAAGGGGAGTAGAACCTATTAAGTTACTAAGGAATATTACTTTAGTATGATGATGTTAAATGGAATAAGTTGTGTTAACACCTGTATTTTACAAAAAAGATGCAAGACCGATGGGAGGTGAGATTTTGCTGATTAAATACTTTGGGCTAGGGATATAGTACAAAGGGGCTTTATAATCTAAAGAGTAGCCGAGTCGGAAAGGTCCTGAACCATTGGTCTAAAGGAGAAGCAAATCGATGGTTTATATCCTTTCCGCCATCCAGAACATACAAGCAAGATAAGGGAATTTCGGGCCTCGAACAGCCTGCACACATCAAAGGCTTTAACATTGCTCAGAGCTGATATACGGCCCATGTCAAATTCGCTGGCTGGAAGTGCATGGTGGATAAGGAAATAAGGGATCAGCGGAATCTCATACAGTCCTCCTGATCCTACGGACGAGGATTGAAAGTAGCATTGATCGACGGACATGTCGGTTTCCGGAAAGGTAACATGCACGTGCGATAACCTTTAGACCACCCAGCGAAAATGAATACGTGCTGCTCAATCCGACGGTTGGAGATCGCAGGATGGTGGATCGACGACGGAAAATGATTTCGGGTTGGAGACTTGCGCACCCGATAAAACCCCAGCACCCGGCAGAATATGGTACGTGGCGCAAGATCGGACGGTTGTTGAACGCCTGGCATCCCATCGACGGCCGAGAAGAATTCCAGGAGAAGAACTAGCGCGAAGAATAATTCCGGATTACCCGGCGGAATCCGGTACGCGGCACTTGATCTGACGGTGTAGGAGCGACGGCGGATCACATCAACGGGCGAGGATGATTCCGCTGGGCAAAGTTGCTCGGCGGATTAAGATGGAAGAGCCCAGCGGAATCGGTAGACGAAGCACGATCCGACGGCCCACCCGCAAAGGCGAAACAGATCGACGGCTGCAGATGACTCCGGGCCCCGAAGTTGCACGATGGATAAAGCGAGGAGGCTCGGCGGAAAAGGGACATGTGGCATGTGATCCGAGGGCCAGGAATTCACACAGAAGAGGTCAACGGTCAGAAATGAACCCGGAAAAGAAAGATGCACGAGGGTTAGAGACAAGTAGTGGTTGCGGAAATAAATGCCTCCCACGTGTCAAATCAGGGTGGTCCTATAAA
>LPNX011064209.1:0-15000 GCA_001517045.1 Pseudotsuga menziesii
GACTCAAATACATAATAGAAACATCCCGGAATAAACATCGGGTTACAATAATATAAAATACATAGAAGAATACATTCTGAAGTTACATACACATCAACACAGCAAATAATAGAATGCTTGACAAATGACGAGGTGTTTAAAGGAGCAATCATAGACGATGAAGAACATCAGGCTGAACTGAAGTATGATAATTTCATCCCTAAAGGAGTCAGAACGTTGGAAAGAATGTTCGATTTAAATGAAAATTTCAGAAGACCAGCCAACGTGAAGACCCACAGCTCATCTCTATAGTTCGAGCTGATAAATTTAGGGACTGAGACGAATCCCAAATTTGTGAATCTCGGCAAATGTTGTTCACCAGCAGAAAGAGACAAGTTCATCAGTCTGTTTAAATAATATAAATATGTTTTCGCATGGACGTATGAAGATTTGAAAACATACGACACCAGCATCATCAAGCATGTCATCCCCATTAAAGCAGGCGTCAAGCCATATCAGCAACCGTTAAGAAAAATGCATCCAAAATTGGAAACGCTGATTCAGAGTGAAGTGAAGAAATTATTGGATGCTAGAATCATTTTCAAAGTCAGACACTCTGAGTGGGTATCAAATCTAGTACCCGTGAGGAAAAAATCGGGAGAAATCAGATTATGCGTGGATTTCAGAAATCTAAACCGCGCTTCCGATAAAGATAACTACCATGTGCCACCCATGGAGCAATTGCTATAAATGGTCTCTATTTCTGAATTGTTTTCATTATTAGACGGTTTCTCTGGCTACAATCAAGTACTAGTAGCTGAGGAAGACAGATTGAAGACAACGTTCAAGACCAAATGGGGAACCTTTTCCTACAGAAGGATGCCCTTTGGGCTTATAAATGCTGGAGCGACGTTTCAGAGGGCTATGGACATAGCTTTCCATGGATTTATTGGTCGAAGTGCTGTAGTGTATCTTGATGACATTACAATATTCTCGAAGAAAAGAGAAGAGCACGTGTTTCACTTAAAGAAAAATTTTGAACGCTGTCGAAAATATGGCATCTCCCTCAATCCTAAGAAGTGTGTGTTTGCTGTCACAGAGGGCAAGTTGTTGGGTCACATAGTTTCAAAGACAGGAATTTCTATAGATCCAGAAAGAATTAAGGCCATTGAACAAATCCCCTTGCCCCATAATAAAAAGGGGATGCAATCTTTTATGGGAACTATAAACTTCGTGCAAATATTTGTCCCTGATTTCGCTCAGATTGTTAAGCCACTGCAGCAGATGGTGAAACAAAATGCACAATTCAAGTGGACCGAGATTGAGAAGGATGGTTTCAGCAAAATTAAAACTGCTGTTGCACATGCACCCTCCCTGAAAATCCCTGATTTCGATAAAGACTTTATTCTGTATACCTTTGCATCCGATGATTTGCTAGCAACTGTGCTTACGCAAAGGGAAGATGGGGGCGATGAATTCCCAATATCCTTCATGAGCATTGGTCTACAAGGGGCTGAATTAAATTATCCAGCCATTGATAAGTAAGCTTATGCAGTATTTAAAGCAGTTAAGCAATTTAGGGCTTATATTTTAAAAAATCGAACCAAAGTAATAGTCCCCTACCCAGCTGTAAGGTCCCTTCTTATACAGAAGGAGTTAGGAGAAAGAAGGGGCAACTGGGTAACAGCTCTTCAAGAGTACGACCTTGAATTCAATCCAGCCTCTATAGTTAAAGGTCAAGGGTTGTGCGAATTGAGGATTGAAAGTGGGAACAATGAAGAGAAATCCTGGGAGAATGAGGCCGAATTACATTTAATGGATGTATGTGCTTTGTTTACAGCTCCTGAGTCTTGGTATAGAGACCTCGTGCATTACCTACAGGCTGAGATACTTCCGGAACATTGGAATTCTAAGAAAAGAAGAGCACTCCATCTTAAATCAGCTTCCTATCAGATTGTTGAAGGAGTATTATTCAGGAAAAATTATGATGGAGTTCTCCTAAGATGCTTAGAAAAGGAAGATGCAAAGAAAGTAATGACAGATCTGCATGATGGGCCTGCCGGGGACATTATTCAGGAGATACTACAGCCCACAAAATCCTCAGAGACGGTTACTATTGGCCTACACTCTTCAAATATGCACGTGCCCATGTCAGGAGATGTGATATTTGCCAAAGGTGTAGTGGGAGACAGCCTAGAGCAGCAGCACCCCTAAAGCCTATGATGATCACGGAACCATTCAAGCAATGGGGATTAGATATCATTGGAGAAATAAAGCCAAATTCTTCCCTCCAACACAAATACATTCTGACCGCGACTGATTATTTTACTCGCTGCGTCAAATCTATCCCGCTGCGCAAGATAAATGAAGATGAGGTCATCAGCTTCCTGCAAGATCATATCATGACCAAGTTTGGAGTTCCAATTTTGTTAATTTTCGGTAATGCTAAGTACTTCTCATCAATTAAATTAACTTCTTTTGCTCATGATAAAGGGATAAAATTGCATTATTCTGCTAACTACTATCCACAAGGAAATGGCCTGGCTAAATCCTCTAACAAAAATCTGATTAGAATTCTAAAGAATACTGTAATAGAAAACCAGAGGAGTTGGCACTCAGTACTACCAAACGCCCTTTGGGATAATAGAGTCACCCCCAAGTCTGTGATAGGAGTGTCACCATATACCCTTGTGTATGGTAAAGAAGCCATTCTTCCCCCTAACCTCATGCTACCGTCTTCCATTTTAGCTCAAGAGTCTAGCGGGTCGGAGAATGAATTTTTACAAATGAGGATATGCAATATTCTGAAAGCAGAAGAGCCTAGATCTAAGGCCAGAGAATGCTTTAAGCAACAGCAGGAGGAAGTAAAAAGATGGTTCGACAAGCATAAAGCTGGAACAAAAGAATTTGAAGTAGGGGACTTAGTCCTCAAATGGGATCACCCCCATGATGATAAAGGAAAGCACACTAAATTCCAGCAGTTGTGGGTAGGCCCTTTTCAGAGTGCAGCAAATCTTGGCCCTTCTACCTATAAGATGAAAGATCTACAAGTGTGGGGAGAGAACTTACCAGTAAATGGTTTGGTTCTCGAGCCTTATTTTTCATGATTTTCTTTGAGTTCTTCTGTCTTGTATATAAATAAGTTGTTTGGTTGTCTTTTGAGTCATGTTTTTCAGTTTGTTTTAGTTTAAGTTTTATTGATTTCAATAAGGGAAGCAAATCTGCGGTTGCATGGGGAACATCCAAAATTTCTGGGATTGATAAACGTTTTTGGTATCAGACTGTGTTGTTGTTTATCTGAAAGAACTTCTTCCAGTTTAGCAGTTTTCTCAAATAGCTATGTGTGCATTGAAGTCCTGCTTAACCCCTATGAAATAAACCAGATTCAAAGAGTCCGAAATACTATGTTGAGGCTCCATCCACTTTACACTTAAAATGTTCTAAGGGGCGACAGCAGAGGACCCATGGAAAAGAGCAAGGTGAAAAGTATGTTAAATATAAATGATCCCATGCCAAGAAGCGAGTGCCAAAAGGCAAATAAGAGTCAAAGAAAAAGAAAAAAACTCCTCTGAAAGCATCATACATTAAAGCAAATGCTAAATCATAAGTACTAAATTGCCGGAAGATCCTCTCCATCCGTGAGATGAAACATAAAGTACACCGCTCACACAAAAGGAAACTATGGGATAGAGGATCTTGAATTAAAATTCAGTAACAAAGGCATGCAGGAGGACTCATATGAAAAGGGACAAAAGTCCAAAAGCACAAAAAAGTGCTAAAATGGCATGGGAATGAGGAACAAACGAATATGTCTATTTACCATATGCTTCAATCCTGTGGTGTCCAAGCTGTCAGCTACCTGAAGACAAAAGTAATAATGAAACCCATCCTCTAGCCTCGACAGAGTTATTTGGACTTGAAAATCTTGGTTTCCACTCTCCCCAAATTGGACTATCATCAATGATTAAAGGTACACACTTCTGTCATTTGAGAAATCCAGATAGCTGGAAGAATTCAATAGAAGCATTGGTTGTACATAGTCTACCATTCAAAGAATAAACGCCCATAGATCTAGGTTCACCAGGTAATCGCCAATTGTTGCGTCCGCAACTGTTCTCCCCAAATTTCTTAAATTTTGGTCCCCTCCTCACAATTTAGAGTTGTTTTAATTGTTGGATCCTTGAACCTTTTGGGCATGCTTTGTTTTGAATAATTTCAAAGATTGATTTCCAGCCTGATCAAAAGTGTTTGCGTTTGAATTCCGTAGTGATTCTCAAATGTGATTTGGTTTGCTAGCTGAGGATGAGTCGGATTTGATTATTTTTGAAAGCCACTGTCGCGAAAGTAAAACAGGTTTACCGCTGCTGAGTTTTAAAGCTGTCTAAACACTTAGTATTTTTCTATTGATAGGGAGTCTTTCTTGTTTTGATCGGAAGCTGGAGCCTTTTCACTTCCGCCGTTGCGGAGCCCAAAACAGTTTAGCACCCGAAGTCCAAATCGTTCTGATTGCCGATGCGTGTTGACCTGTTTTAGCCATGTACTCGAAGCCGTTTCTCTTCCACCGTTGCGGCTGGGGAAGTCATTTGTCTTCCGATATTAATACCTTCCGATTTTCGATGTAGGGTTTTCCCGCCCGCTTTCCACCTGATTTTAGTATGTTTCCTTTCCGTCGTTGTTGCTGGGAAAGTCTTTTGGCTTCTGATGTCCAAACCTTTCCGACTTCCAATTTAAAGTTTTTCCCGCCATCGTCGCGTGTCTTCAACCCTTGTCTCTTCCTCCGTTGCGGCTGAGAAATCCATTTAGCCTCTGATGTTAATATCTTTCCGGCATCCGATTAATAAATTTTCCTGCCTACATAGTGGTCTACCTTTCTGACATTAGTATTGGTCTGCCACCAGATGAGTTTCCCATTTGCATTCGTTAGTGATGTTTGTCGAGCCTGTAGGTGGACGAGGTAGTGGTGTCCGCATTTGTAAAATAACGGTGGTGCACCTGATCATTTCCTGTGGATTAGTCATTCAATTAGTTTAATTTGTTGCTATGGTTTAAATGTGTTTCCAACAAATGATGCTCATCGTTTGATTCCAGGTAGTTTCCGGAGATTGGTCAAGGGAGGCGAACCATTTGGTGAAGGTAGAGCCGAAACCAGCAGGATCGTAAGATGGACAAACCAAAGAAAAGACAAAATGAATGGTGACAAAGGAGTAGTTCTGAAAGGTCTGGCAGTTACTTATCCAATCATAGGCATGCGCAGAAAATATGGAGGAATATGAAGCGTTGGGGAACTGAAAGATCATAGGGTTTGGGGGGGAGCAGCCCAAGCGGTCTGCTGTTGTAGTTTAAGTATGGAAAATTAGAACTTAGAAGGGGATTTTTCCCTGGAAATTTTGTAAACCATTTGCTTGTAAGAGGAACTATTTCATTTTACAATCAGAAACTGCAATTTTGCCTGTCGGAGAAAGTACAATGTGGAATGTATCAATGTGATTAAATGAGCAATGTTGAAGGGGAACTATTTCGTTTTTCAGCTATGTTTCATTAACTATGAGAGCGTTCTAATTTCTTGAACCTATGTTCCTGTTTGAATGTTCTTCAGTTCATTTTGTGATTTTTTCCACTGTGAGTAATGTAGGTCGTTCATAGACAACTGGCTATCTGGTTGTTGAAATATCTTTAAACTGTTCATGTGTATTGAAAGAAGTATCAGCTATCTGTAAATTTTTCATTATGCATGTACAAAATACATTACTCACTAACGAATGATAATCTTGCTCGCTAGCGATAGGTTAGGTAGTTAGTTTAATTTCTTGCTGTTTATGTGATTTAGATGCCTGTGAGCTTTAAGACGAGAGGTAAGAACCTGCACATCACATTGTGACTGCTCCCTGCATTTTTATCATCTTGCATTATTAGTTAGGCACTTGCATTTCATAATTTAAGTCAAAATACAAAAACTCGGTGGACCGGGCCGTAATCGGTGAAAATCTTTGTTTTGTTACTTGACCTACGATAGTCGAACCGCAAACTGGACGGATTCCCTATAACAAACAGTCAACGGGCTAGTTGGGAACGTTGACTGGGGAGAATCCCTTACTATTTCTGCCTGTGAATTTCTAGGCCTCAACAGTTTTGGCGCTAGAAGGAGGGATGCCAGTGCATGGCTGGCCGAGGAAACCCGTTTTCCCGAGAATTTTCCATCGGTAACAGTTATGAAAGCAGTGGGCTTCATAATCCAATTGCGGAAGAAAGAGAACATCTATATTCTGTTGGTAATGAAGTTGTTAATGATTTGAGAAGACACACCAGGGCATATGTAAAGAAGATTGGAGGATTACCAATCATCCCTGAATTTCCCAGAAGAGAATACAAAAAGAAATATCGTCCTGTAGTAGAAGACTCAGTGCTGGTTGGAGACTGGGAAGAACTTGTAGAAAAAACCTTACAAGAAGTTGTGCTTCCTTTGAATCAAGAAGGCCCAGATACCCCTCATAGTTCTCCTGCTCATACTCTAGTTGGCTCACCTCCTCACTCTCCACCTAGACTCATGGCGGGAGTAAATGCTAATCCACCACCTAACCCACCAAATCCACCACCTGCTTGGAGATCCAGATCACCGTTAAACCTGACACCTCCATTACACAACCTGCCTCAAGTCTTTGAGAAGATGTTGCCCAAGTTCGACCCAAATGAGAAAATACTAGTAGATGATCACCTACAAAGTTTTTACTTGGAAATTGAATGATTAAGGGCCGGGGAGTATGAAGATGTAGTCTGCAGACTGTTCCCACATACCAGTAAAGGAGCTGCGGCATCATGGTACTTTGGGTTGCTTGCTAACTCTATCCCTGATTGGGATACCTTCGAAAGAATTTTCAGAAGTAAGTATGCAACTCAGAAAACTCATGCAACCCTCATGAAAGGGCTATGCGCCTTGAAGAAAGAGAGAAAGGAAAAAGTGCACAGTTTCACACAAAGGTTTGCAGCCTATCTCAAGAATTTTCCTGAAATGGATAAACCTTCAGACAAAGTTCTAATTGAATATTATACTTCAGCTTTAGGCCCTGATTTGGCCATGTTTGCCAAAGGTAGGGCCAAGCCTACCTTGGCGGAAACCTATGAAGAGGCAGAAGTAGTGGAGGCTGAAAGAGAGAGTATTGAATATTATCCTGAACAGTCAGGAGAAAACGGGGCAGGAAGGAAAGCCTTATTGTTTGCCAAGCCTAAGGAGGATAAATCACCAAATCTTGAAAATATGGCCAAAATGATGCAAAAGCTTTCCAACAAAATCATAGACTTGTAGAAAGAGAAGGAAACACAAAAGTTCTATAAGCCCTATTATAAGAAAAGAGAGGATAACAATCAGTCTCAACCTCCTCCTCACAATACTGCATCTATGAATTTAACAGAAGTAGGCATGGACATTTTTTGCACTTTCCACCAACAACCGCACTCTGAAAAGAATTGTCCTCAATGGATAAACTTGATGACGCTGGTTATGAATCAGCTGTTGGATTCTCGATTAATAGAAGATGGAGATGAGGAAAGGAAAGAGAATAATACTTCCACGAAAGAACAAGAAGAGGAAACTATGGCTTTGTGGAATTTTGTTTCCTTATTTGATGCTGAAGAGGAAAAGACTCAGGGGTACAAGGAAGTCATGGAAACCAACGTGGAAACAAGGAGCCAAGGGCCAATTAAAGAAAATAGTCTCATTTTACCAAAGATTAAAAGGCTGCAAAGAAATGTAAAGAGATTTCAAAATAAATCCTTGGCTGATAAGATTCCAGAATTCACTATTACCAGCCAAGATCCGAAGCAGAATAATATGTTGGCTAGGCCAGATGAAGGAAAGATGAATGCGGATAAACCTCATCCCATTGAGCATCTGATGGATTATGACATTGTGGAGGATTTGAAGAAGATAAAAGCCAATGTTCCACTATTCGAAATGTGTAAAGTGCCGCAGCAAAAAGAAAGACTATTGAAAGCACTTGAAGCGTTGGATGAGAAGCTGCCCACTAACAATCAGCCCCAGGAAGAAGAAGAAATCGACGAAACCAGCGTTGGAGGTAAGTCTAAAAGAAAACATCCACCTTTCCTCCTCATGTTTGAAATTTTCAATTATAATGTACATAATTGCTTGGTAGACTCAGGGGAATCGGTTAATGTTATGCGAATATCAGTCTGTAAAAAGATCAATGGGCATCCTAAGCCATCCACGTGGAGGGTTGTTCAGTTGGATAGGACAGATGTAAAGGTAATTGGTGAGATGGAAGATGTCCTAGTCCGTCTGGCATCCAATGATAAAGTATGCCAAGTTATTAACATTGTGGTGGCTGATATACCAGATGCTTACGGTCTTGTCTTGAGCAGAGATTGGTTGGCCAAATTAAATGGATATTTCACCTTGGATTGGTCACATCTGTGGTTTCCATACAAGGGAAGTCTGAAGCAGATTAAGATTTTAAGGGAGCCTCAACTGAGATACAATGTTACTCAACTGAATGAGAAGAATGAACCAGTGGATTCTGTATTGGGAAACTATTTTATTGAGTTGGAACCAGGAAATTACCAAGAAGAAGAAGCCAACAACACATCAGACACTCAGCCTAATCTCCTTCGATTCTCACAGGCTGATGAGATTGACTGTAAAATAGTAGACTTAGCAGTAGGAATAGATTCACATTCAGTAGTTAGTGATTTTTGGACTCTGTTTTTTGATGGCTTGAAGACATTAGAGGGGTCAGGGGTTGGCTGTGTCCTGATCGACCCCCAGAAGAATAAACATTTTCTTTCATGTAGATTAGAGTTTGAGTGTACTAATAATACAGCTGAGTACGAAGCGCTGGTGCAAGGTTTGAGGAAAGCGATTGAATTAAAGGTAAGTAATCTAAAAGTTTTTGGGGATTCTGAAATTATTGTGAAAAAAATCCGGAATCAAATACATTGTGTTTCCCCTCACTTGAAATCTTACCAAAATGAGGTATGGGACCTGCTTAAATGTTTTAATGCATTCAACATTATTTCAATTCCAAGAATTAAAATTGCAGCAGCTGACCTGTTGGCCACATCAGCCGCTAGGCTCTTACCCACTAATAATCAATGTTCTGTCGAACTACTTTTCAGGCCCTCAGTATCGGATATGATCACCAACTTGCGAGTGTTCGACGATGATCAGCAAATAATAGAATGCTTGACAAATGACGAGGTGTTTAAAAGAGAAATCATAGACGATGAAGAACATCAGGCTGAATTGAAGTACGATAATTTCATCCCTAAAGGAGTCAGAACGTTGGAAAGAATGTTCAATTTAAATGAAAATTTTAGAATACCAGCCAATGTGAAGACCCACAGCTCATCTCTACAGTTCGAGCTGATAAATTTAGGGACTGAGACGAATCCGAAATTTGTGAATCTCGACAAATGTTGTTCACCAGCAGAAAGAGACAAGTTCGTCAGTCTGTTTAAACAATATAAAGATGTTTTCACATGGACGTATGAAGATTTGAAAACATATGACACCAGCATCATCAAGCATTTCGTCGCCATTAAAGCAGGCGTCAAGCCATATCAGCAACCGTTAAGAAAAATGCATCCAAAATTGGAACCGCTGATTCAGAGTGAAGTGAAGAAATTATTGGATGCTAGAATCATTTTCAAAGTCAGGCACTCTGAGTGGGTATAAAATCTGGTACCAGTGTGGAAAAAATCAGGAGAAATCAGATTATGCGTGGATTTCAGAAATCTAAACCACGCTTCCGATAAAGATAACTACCATGTGCCACCCATGAAGCAATTGTTGCAAATGGTCTCTGGTTCTGAATTGTTTTCGTTATTAGACGGTTTATCTGGCTACAATCAAGTACTAGTAGCCGAGGAAGACAGATTGAAGACAACGTTCAGGACCAATTGGGGAACCTTTGCCTACAGAAGGATGCCCTTTGGGCTTATAAATGCTGGAGCGACGTTTCAGAGGGATATGGACATAGCTTTCCCCTAATTTATTGGCTGAAGTGCTGTAGTGTATCTTGACGACATTACAATATTCTCAAAGAAAAGAGAAGAGCATGTGTTTCAGTTAAAGAAAAATTTTGAACGTTGTCGGACATATGGCATCTCCCTCAATCCTAAGAAGTGTGTGTTCGCTATCACAGAGGGCAAGTTGTTGGGTCACATAGTTTCAAAGACAGGAATTTCTATAGATCCAGAAAGAATTATAACCATTGAACAAATCCCCTTGCCCCATAATAAAAAGGGGATGCAATCTTTTATGGGAACTATAAACTTCGTGTGAAGATTTGTCCCTGATTTCGCTCAAATTGTTAAGCCGCTGCAGCAGATGGTGAAACAAAATGCACAATTCAAGTGGACTGCGATTGAGAAGGATGCTTTCAGCAAAATTAAAATTGCTGTTGCATATGCACCCTCCCTGAAAAGCCCTGATTTCGATAAAGACTTTATTCTGTATACCTTTGCATCCGATGATTCGCTAGCAGCTGTGCTTATGCAAAGGGAAGATGGGGGGGATGAATTCCCAATATCCTTCATGAGCATTGGTCTACAAGGGGCTGAATTAAATTATCCAGCCATTGATAAGAAATATTATGCAGTATTTAAAGCAGTTAAGAAATTTAGGCTTTATATTTCAAAAAATCGAACCAAAGTAATAGTCCCCTACCCAACTGTAAGGTCCCTTCTTATATAGAAGGAGTTAGGAGAAAGAAGGGGCAACTGGGTAACAGCTCTTCAAGAGTACGACCTTGAATTCAAGCCAACCTCTATAGTTAAAGGTCAAGGGTTGTGCAAATTGATGACTGAAAGTGGGAACAATGAAGAGAAAGCCTAGGAGAATGAGGCCGAATTACATTTAATGGATGTATGTCCTTTGTTTACAGCTCCTGAGTCTTGGTATAGAGACCTCATGCATTACCTACAAGCCGGGTTACTACCAGAACATTGGAATTATAAGAAAAGAAGAGCACTGTGTCTTAAATTAGCTTCCTATCAGATTGTTAAAGGAGTATTATTCAGGAAAAATTATGATGGAGTTCTACTGAGATGCTTAGAAAAGGAAGATGCAAATAAAGTAATGACAAATATGCATGACGGGCCTGCTGGGGGACATTATTCAGGACATACTGCAGCCCACAAAATCCTCAGAGTCGGTTACTATTGGCCTACACTCTTCAAAGATGCACACGCCCATGTCAGGAGATGTGATATTTTCCAAAGGTGTAGTGGGAGACAGCCTAGAACAGCAGCAACCCTAAAGCCTGTGATGATCAAGGAACCATTCGAGCAATGGGGATTAGATATCATTGGAGAAATAAAGCCAAATTCTTCCCTCCAACAAAAATACATTCTGACCGCGACTGATTATTTTACTCGATGGGTCGAAGCTATCCCGCTGCGCAAGATAAATGAAGACGAGGTCATCAGCTTCCTGCAAGATCATATCATGACCAGGTTTGGAGTTCCAATTTTGTTAGTTTTTTATAATGCTAAGTACTTCTCATCAATTAAATTAACTACTTTTGCTCATGATAAAGGGATAAAATTGCATTATTCTGCTAACTACTATCCACAAGGAAATGGCCTGGCTGAATCCTCTAACAAAAATCTGATTAGAATTCTAAAGAAGACTGTAATAGAAAACCAGAGGAGTTGGCACTCAGTACTACCAAACGCCCTTTGGGCTGATAGAGTCACCCCCAAGTCTGCGATAGGAGTGTCACCATATACCCTTGTGTATGTTAAAGAAGCCATTCTTCCCCCTAACCTCATGCTACCATCTTCCATTTTAGCTCAAGAGTCTAGCGGGTCGGAGAATGAAGTTTTACAGATGAGGATATGAAATCTTCTGAAAGCAGAAGAGGCTAGATCTAAGGCTAGAGAATGATTTAAGCAACAGCAGGAGGAAGTAAAAAGATGGTTCGACAAGCATAAATCTGGAACAAAAGACTTTGAAGTAGGAGACTTAGTCCTCAAATGGGATCACCCCCATGATGATAAAGGAAAGCACACTAAATTCCAACAGTTGTGGGTAGGCCCTTTTCAGAGTGCAGCAAAGCTTGTCCCTTCTACCTATAAGCTGCAAGATCTATAGGGGTGGGAAGAGAACTTACTAGTAAATGGTTTGGTTCTCAAGCCTTATTTTTCATGATTTTCTTTGAGTTCTTCTGTCTTGTATATAAATAAGCTGTTTGGCTATCTTTTGAGTCATGTTTTTCAGTTTGTTTTAGTTTAAGTTTTATTGATTTCAATAAGGGAAGCAAATCTGCGGTTGCATGGGGAACATCCGAAATTCCTGGGATTGATAAACGTTTTTGGTATTAGACTGTGTGTTGTTGTTTATCTGAAAGAACTTCTTTGAGTTTAGCAGTTTTATCAAATAGCTCTGTGTGCATTGAAGTCCTGCTTAACCCTTGTGAAAAAAGATGGATTCAAAGAGTCCGGAATACTATGTTGAGGCTCCATCCACTTCACACTTAAAATGTTCTAAGTGGCGACAGTAGAGGACCCATGGAAAAGAGCAAGGTGAATAGCATGTTAAATATAAATGATCCCATGCCAAGAAGTGAGTGCCAAAAGGAAAATAAGAGTCAAAAAAAAAAAAACTCCTCTAAAAGCATCATACATTAAAGAAAATGCTGAATCATAAGTACTAAATTGCCGGAAGATCCTCTCCATCCGTGAGATGAAACATAAAGTACACCACTCACACAAAAGGACACTATGGGATAGAGGATCCTGAATTATAATTCAGTAAGAATGGCATGTAGGAGGACTCATATGAAAAGGGACAAAAGTACAAAAGCATAAAAAAGTACTATAATGGCATGGGAATGAGAAACAAACGAATATGTCTGTTTACCATATGCTTCAATCCTGTGGTGTCCAAGCTGTCAGCTACCTGAAGACAAAAGTAATAATGAAACCCATCCTCTAGCCTCGACAGAGTTATTTGGACTTGAAAATCTTGGTTTCCACTCTCTCCAAATTGGACTATCATCAATGATTAAAGGTACACACTTCCATCATTTGAGAAATCCAGATAGTTGGAAGAATTCAATAGAATCATTGGTTGTACATAGTCTTCCATTCAAAGAATAAACACCCAGAGATCTAGGTTCACCAGGTAATCGCCAATTGTTGCAGCCACAACTGTTCTCCCCAAATTTCTTAAATTTTGGTCCCCTCCTCACAATTTAGAGTTGTTTTAATTGTTGGATCCTTGAAACTTTTGGGCATGCTTTGTTTTGAATAATTTTGAAGATCGATTTCCAGCCTGATCAAAAGTGCTTGTGTTTGAATTTCGTAGTGAGTCTCAAATGTGATTTGGTTTTCTAGCTGAGGATGAGTCGGATTTGATTATTTTTGAAAGCCACTGTCGCGGAATTAAAACAGGTTTACCGCCACTAAGTTTTAAATCTTTCTAAACACTTAGTATTTTTCTATTGATTAGGAGTATTTCTTGTTTTGATCGAAAGCCGGAGCCTTTTCTCTTCCGCCATTGCGGAGCCCAAAGCATTTTGGCACCCGAAGTCCAAATCGTTCCGACTGCTGATGCGTGTTGACCTGTTTTAGCCGTGTACCCGAAGCCGTTTCTCTTCTGCCGTTGCGGCTGGGGAATTCATTTGTATTTTGATATTAATACCTTCCGATTTTCGATGTAGGGTTTTCCCGCCCCCGTTTCGCCTGATTTTAGTATGTTTCCTTTTCGCCGTTGCGGCTGGGAAAGTATTTTGGCTTCCGATGTCCAAACCTTTCTGACTTTCGATTTAAAGTTTTTCCTGCCCTCGTCGCGTGTCTTCAGCTGTTGCGGCTGAGAAATCCGTTTAGCCTCCGATGTTAATATAATTGTGTATGAACTTCCCATCCATACTCAAAGTTATGTACTATGGAGCTATATGATCATATTTTTCTTCCTCCACCATAGGACCTACAAAGATGGCAGGATTCTCATCTAGTAGAATCATGGTGTCAAATTGCATGGGTGTCCCTACTATGTCGAGAGTCTTCTATATTTTATTTTTATAAGCAAGGTTTTTGTCAAGCTTTGATATAGGTAATGGGATCTTTATTTTTTATAACTCATGTTCAATATCAAAACAAATGGAGAATTTTTCATGTTATTTTCTTTCAGGCTGAGAATTATTAGGTTTTGGAACTTCATCTATCTTCTATGCAACTAGGGATAGAAGCTTAAACATCCTATCTCAAGGGAAAACAATATTTTTAGCAATGGTTTGGATGTCAGGGATTTTATCATTTTTGTATTCACAAAGGTTTTTTCTAGGGGACTAACTTTGATTTTGACTTGATGCAAGATTTCTTGGTCTAAGATTGTATTTTCTTTGCAATTCTTGATTATTCTCATATATATATATATATATATATATATATATATATATATATATATATATTCTTGCAAATCATTTTCATAATATTATTTAGTTAGATGAATCATATCATTTTCATATTTCATCCATAATATTTATTTAGGTGGCTCAATATATTCCTCAGTTGGGGTTAGGTTTGGAAAATAATAATTAGTATTTTCTCTTACATGAGGCTATATGGGTACATCTTGATTTCTTCTTTCCTTCTTTATGATTTGAGGGTTAAAAGGTCTTATATACTAGTTAGGATTTCATTGAACTCCATGATGGGGGTTTCTTTTTGAATTTTTTCCTTCTACCTTCAATCTAGTGACTTTATTTGATAAACCTTTAAGCAATCTAGACATATCCTCCATATTTGTATCTTGTGTGTCTTTATCCTTCCCAGAGGTGCCAATAGATTATTTAGAGTTTTTCTTATCCAAGTAATGTTTATATCTCAGCCTTCCTAATCCTCTCATGTTTCCTTGCACATCCACTACATCATCTTGGATATTCAATGAAGTTTCATATGTCATCTCTCTCAATATCATTCTAAATTCAAGCTAAAAAACACCTACATAGGTGACCTTTGCAAACTGCTTGTGAGATTTTTACATCTTGAGAATTTTTTCTTTAG
>LPNX011064209.1:39449-51936 GCA_001517045.1 Pseudotsuga menziesii
GAAGGACCCCTTTGGAGTCTTCTTCCGTATTCGTTCAGACTCTCTAAACATGAACGATACCGAGTTTTCTTTTAGTGGACTCATTAAATCAAACATTTAGAGACCCATCTTGGGAACGAACACCTACTCTCTCAGGTTCGTAAAATATATGAGTCTGGACTTGTATTCTGACAAGCTATATCGAGTTTTTTTTACCCTCTTTGAACTCATAAAAATGAAAAGAGGAACTCATCAATCATGATGGGGGAAATGGGAAGGGAATCATCTTATAAATAATCGCAGTTGTTTGTCATTACCTTTGAACATGGCACTTGTCTACATATCATGTTAGTCAATTGGGTATTCAGCTGATCTCTGTGACGATCCACTTTCATGAGTCATGTCACTCCCTTGAGTCTTTCAAAAGAATGAATTGTCCACTGTTGCATTGTGTGTCTATCCTATTTAGTCATGCTGCCAAGTCTTTTTGTCATGCCGCTCAATGTTCAAAGGGGATTTGAAGAATTTTTACCTCTACAGTCTACACAGTCTTTGTGTCAGTCATATGGTTACTACATTCACATCATTCCAGAACTATGTTTAGAGTTTTGTGTCATCAATGTGGGACTGATCATGGCCCTCCTTCGATGAGACTATTCCTGTCGACATCAGCTCATCATCCAGTAAATAGTCTTAGAAACAATATTTAGTACCTTGAGATATGTATGCCTTAATGATATATTCTCTCGCTCTCAACATAGGTTCACATCATTGACCTTTGATCGATATAATCAATTCAGTGTTCGACATCAGGACATCTATTCGCACTCAGTAGATTGTAATAGGGTACCTTGGGAATCATTGACATTAATGGTGTTCTCCCTCTCACTTGTTAACGGTTCACATCATTGGCTAGTAATCAAGTGGTTTCTACCATGTTCAACTTCAGATCATTGTAATCACATGGATAGAATCGTACTTTGTGGAAGACAAGACGAAGACCCTGGGTATTTGTTTAAAGCACTCATTTCTTTTTCCCTAGGTTGCAATGGAGTTTTGTATATCTATCATGGATCCACATTTGTATGGTTGTGGCTATGCTCAAATTTTCAATTATATGACATAGATCTACGTTGTATGTCTGGCAGCTATGTCCAAGTTTGAGTCCTCTATCACATGGATCTACGCTATATTCTAGTAGCCATGCTTTCTTATTCCTCTCATGGATCTACCTTGTATTGGTTTGCAACCATGAGTTTGGTTACTTGTGTCTATGACTCATCATACTGATGTACTATAGATTCCTACTTGACAGCATGCTCCGATCAAGCCAACATTTTCATCTCTTGGAGACGACTTGTTCTCTCAAAGCTCTCGTTTATTGTATCCATCTAAGAATCATGGTTTGGGGGACATCCTGTTATACCAAAATCTTGTTACCATCATGTGATAAGACTTTTGACATACCTACTTTCCCTGAATCCCAGCACTTGGAGTGGAAACCCATGCTAATTGTCAATATTTCATGAAAATTTCCAGCACCGTGCTTCCTCTGTTGTCCAGGAGTGGTACCTTGTTCGCACTGCCTATCTCCTGTTTCCCACAAGTGGTGCCACTGTTTATGGCCCCTACTCCATAAGCGTTTCTTACCAGAACCGCTCTGTCATTGAAGGAGAAACACGGTACCCTAGGTAAAAATGGAAAAAGAAAAGTTTCTCAAGGCTTCTAGATGATAAGCCTCGTGTCCTCCCTTATCTCTACTGTTGTGGGTCAGTTAAGCTTGAGATCCCTCATCCTAGGATCTTAGAGGCCACCTCACCCACTAATCTCTCAACCAACCCTATCCATTAAGCCTTATAAATATCAGCTCATAGCCATGGTTGAGGGGAGAACTATTAAGGTATTGTTATGTTGTTGGATTGATTACTTGGCCCAAGAGCATTTGGGAGAGCATAGAGAGCTAGAGTCAGATCTTTTGGGAATGAGAATTCTTGGTTTGATGGAGATGCATGTCAACACTAAGGCTTGGTTGTAAACTTATTCATATTTCTTTAATGCAAGTTGATTTATGTACCAGATATATTGTTGTTGTTTGATTTCACATGTATGTTGTTAGATTCCTTAGTCCCTAACATAGATTAGTAGATTATATTCTAACAGTTTCGATATGTTTGTTTGTTGAAGCTTTATTGCAGGTACACAGGGTAACGATCGAAGCATCACATTCCAGGTATCTATGGCGTCTAGGGAGAGTCTTCAACCTCTATCCTCTATTTTTTATGGATCTAAACCATTCAGACTAGTGGAACACCTTGCTGTCTGTAGGAGGTGAAATATTCCAGCTAACAGGTTTCTACTGCTTCAAAATTTCTTTAACATGTTTTATGAGGCATCAGGGTTTTTTTTAGTGATAATGATAATGATTATTTGATAATTCATCTTGATGATGCACGTGGTTGGATTCTGGCCTCTTGGATATTTGTGCATCCTAGTTTTATTGTCATATATCTTGGTATCACCTTTGGAAGGGACATCTCCTCCATATATATGTGGAATTGGTTCTTTGATAGGCTGCAATGTAAATTACTCTTTTGGCAATGCAAGGATATTTCATTTGCATGTAAACTTATAGAGGTCAATAGTATTCTCTATGCCTCTCATATCTATTATGTGTCTTGTTGGCTCCTTATAAGGGCCCACTTTCATCCTTTGTAATAAAATTTCCATTCATATTTTTGGGAAAATTATGGTGGGGCTTGGGGCCTCCCCATGGCACCTTGGGATCTTTGTACTTTACCCAAATATGAGGGTGGCCTTGGACTGATTGAATTCAAAACTCAAGGTATCATATTGGATATAAAGTGGGTGGTTAGATGTTTAGCGGGATCCTCTCCTTGATGAGTTTTTATGTGACATAGATTACTTACAGTCAGCATATTGATAGATTTAGAGTTCAGTTTGGGTTATGTGATATAATTTCAGTGTCTCACAACTTTCGAACTGCAGGGTAAATTTAATTATTATAAATTATTTGATTATTTTTGATTATTTTTTATTATTAGATTATTGTAATTGATACTAGCATGGATCCATTTTAAACCTGGATCTATCAAGCACAGAGAGGGATCCAATTTCTTGAGGTGTACATTTTTTAACCATTTGGATCCCTCTCGGTACTTGATAGATCTGGGTTTAAAATGGATCTATGCTACTTTTTTTTAAGTTGATATGTAATTTATATTTTTCATTTTTTATTTTTTAATATTTTTTTATTTATGTCGGCTAGCATAACATGACTAACATGATAGGCTATCCCCCATACTAGGTTGGAGAGAACCTCCCTTCTCTTGGTGCAATAACTACTGTTGATTACTTAATTAGTATTACTTTTGTAATTACTAGTTTTATAATCTTTATTTATTGATCAAATTGATGACTAATATAAATCTATTTTATATGTATTCATCATGAGTGGAAAAAATATGTATATATATATATAAACACAACCCCACTAACATTTTGTAATTTCATACCATTACTAGAAAAGAAAAACAATGTATCCACACATGCAATTATGAAATTTTACCCCACTATTATTGAATCAATTTCACATTGTAGAAGAAAAAACCATGTATATAAAAATACTATGATAATATTTTAAATAAAGTGTAAAATAATCATGTATATTTTTCTACATGTAAACAAGTGGTACATTACCAAACTAGAGAAATGCCAACTTTGTGTACAACATGACATAAAACATATATATACACATACAAGAAAATAAAATGAATTTGACATCAAAATTTTATTTATATTTTTTCAACGCCCTTCTCATTGTATGCACCCTCCTCATCCTCACTCTATGAAAGAATAATGAAACACAAGTTCAATAAAATTAAAACAAAAAAAATTTCTATCATTTAAAGATAAATATAAAACATATATATGTTAAACAATTGCCAATGTCCTTTGATTCTTTTGAGTCACTCTTGTCATCATTAGTATCTTGTCCTTTGATTCTTTTGAGTCTTTCTTCAAATCCCACCACCTCCAAAGTCCTACATAGATCCATCCATGTATCATGAAGAGGATGAGGTTCCCTCCTTCGAAACAAGTACTCATACAACTAATTGCAAAGGCTTAGGTTATAACCCTTTCCCTAGCTCATGTAAGTAGTGCAATATCACAAATGAAACACTTACAACACAAATTAATATTGTGTTATTCAATGAAAGAACTCCTCTGCTTCTAATAAAGGTTTACAATCTACCCCAATCCAATTTTATCCCTCTATACTTGTAAATAATCTAATACTATCAATTGTAAGTTTCCTAAAGACAAACGTATATTCCTCAACCTATCAATACCATTCCTTCCCCCCACCCCAACATTACATTGGAATACATAAGTGCACTCCTTCCATTTCAAGCATAGTGTTAAGTGTCTCCCAATTTCCCTGAGCCTCTTTCTTACCTTATAAGATCTCTCAATGTGACCTCACAAGATGTAGAAATAAAACCATATCCATAAAAAATTAATTGTGATGAGTGGTTTACCTCTAGGATTACCTCATTACCTTCTCACCCCCTTATTTTCCACCCTCACCAAGGAGGTGTTCCTTTTCTAATCTATTATAAATAACTTGACCCTTCCCTAATACAAGCTTGTTTTGCTAGAGGATTGAGTTATGTGTAGATTTGTTAGAGAGGTGGAACACTCTCTTAGAGGCTTGTCACAACTCTCATATTTATCCCAAGTAGCTTCATCTCCTTCAACAATGTTCTTCTGAGTGAGTTCCTTCCATGTATCGTCTCTTTCATTTCCAACACTCACATTAATTAGCTCACCAAAGTATATTTATAAATTAACAACAGGTTAGTTACATTTCCTTTGTTTATTTATTGTTATTAACCTGCCAGAGACCCTAATCAAAGTACCCTAATGAATATGCATCCCTAGATAACTAATAATCTTCCCAAGGTTTCTCAATCTTTCCATAAAACTAAGTGATGACTCTGCTCTCTCCTTCCTGTTGGTATTCTGGTGCCTCACTCTCATGCTACAAATTTAGCCCATTTGTGTATTTTATGCCATTTCATTTTCCAATATCTTATACTACACATTTTTTTATCTTTCTTGGCTATAAATTCTTGTACTTTCTAGTCCCTCATTTTTATTAGCTCTTTAATTTTTATCATTCTTACATCATATCCAAATTAGTTTTTATCATCATTGTTGGTGGCCTTTCCCAAAACAAAAGCATTCATATTTTCTTCCATTTTCATGTCAGGCATTAAATCCACTATGTTCCATATCTAATTGGTCAAAAAACTTGTCTTTTTCATCATTCTTGGTGACGTTTCCCAACCCAAAGCATTCATTTTTTTCTCCATTTCCATGACATGCATTAAATCCACTATGTGCAATATCTAGTTGGATAGAACACCCTTTTTTCTTCACCCCTCCCATTCTGATTTTAATGTTATTTTATCTTTTACAGAATTCATGTTCCTGTATGTGTATTTAAATTTCTATGTCTTTCTTTACGATCTATAGAATCCCTCCAAATGAGATAAAATATGGCAACTTTGTACATTTGATCATCTACTCGATTGTGTCCTAAAGTTGGAACATGTTTGATTGCTTAGAGGTGGGAAATATGTTATAAAAATAACATGAATATGCATGCACACTGAATGCGCATAAATTGTGCCAACAACAAGTACTAAAAATAAATAAGAACAATTAATGTGAGTGCACACAAAAGAGAGATGTCGTTATTTACATGCTTAAATTTAGAATATGTCTAAGATGATCACAAAGAGGACATGCATACCTCCTTCCAAGCTATTCAAGGAAAATACTATTTAGGAGTTGTTTTCACATTTGGGGAGGAGATTTGTAGGATGAGAGCGCAAAATATTCACTAAACTAGAATTTAATTAAAAACACAAAATGCTTCCCTACTTTTGACAACAAATCCTTCTTGGATATATACAAAATAATCACATAATCCAATCTATTCAAGATGCAGCTAGATGCTTCATGTCCTATATTAGGGAACATGAAAGAGAGCCACAATAATCTACTATTAAACTATGGTACTAAAAATTTGTATAAGAAGAATAGACCAAGCCCCAATATTGCGGAGAGACTTAATAGAAGAAGGTGGCTGGAGCATAGGGAGGATAGATGGTTTAAATATGTCTGTTTATATAGAAAAGTATATATTATTTTCAATATGTTTTCTAGGATAGATGAAAATATATTTGAATATGGGTATTAAAGCCAAGACAAATAGCATAAGAGGATGTACTTTGCATGGTTTGCTAAACCAAGGACAAAATGAAACATACCTTTTAGAGCTGCACTAGGTCCCAACTCTTTTGGAATTATCACAGTATAGTACTCAATGTTGTTTGTGGGGCCACTTTATTGGGAAGGGGTAGTCACTAGAGACAAAAAAAATGAAAGGAATTCATGGCAGGGATATTTGGAGTACCATTCAACTTATAGTCCTCTTGTGTTTACAAAGAAGGATATAAAACTTGTACTGAGACCCATCCAAACTCAATCAGTATAAATCTCATCCTTTGAAGCCAATTTAGAAGCACACGCCACATATAGATTAGAAATTTTACTATTTTTAGATATTGGTTCATCGAAGATTGGAGCTAATCCTGACATGTTAACTTCTCTTATCTCTATTAGACAAGTAATAAATCTCATAGGAAACACTTAATCTTCCTAAACTGATGTAAATATATTTATCTTGATTTTAAATATAAAATTTTAAATGAGTACTACTAACTAGAGTATAGATCTATCAAGAATAAACCATAGACAAAGATCACATAAAATCACAGAAGAATAAAAATTAACAAGAAAAGTTATAAATGCTCAAATAAAATCCTAGTAAGGGATAATATACATATTTACTATTACGTTCTACATTGTGAAATGAAAGTCATCGAGGAGAAATTTACAAAGAACTCTCATTGGTCAACAAAGGAACACCCCAACACCAAGTTATTAGAGTTCAAGAAGCACACTCAAGCCCAATTTAACCATAATTTAGTGTTGAACATTAGTTATAGCTATGGGTTTAGTTAAGGTGATTAGTTCAGGTCTTGTGTCATAGTGGTAGAGGGAATTTATTTCATATATGTAGCAGAAGGATTTCCAACCTTGAATAGAATTTATCAATCTCTGATCCTGATGATGGTATTGCAGATGAAGCATGCATATTCAGGACCCGATGATAAAGGATGTGCCTTCCTAAATTGGTGATTTCAATAGGCCTAGTTTGGATTCATCATTCAATCCCATACCATCACTGCAAGACATGCATTGTATTCCAAATATTGGTTTTTTGATAGCTGTTATGAAAGATAAACAATTAACTATATCTACTACAGAAAATAGTATTTCATTTTTAAATGTGTGAACTCCAATCCTAACAAAATTATTAATAAATTTAAGGTAAGAAGTGCATGGTTAGGTGATTTGAGTTTAACGTAAGAAGTGCATGGTTAAGGATATTTGATTAGCTAAGTGACTTAAACTTCAGATAAAAGGAGAGGATCTCTAATTTTGTTGTTTATATTTGATAAAAGTGCATATTTATTGGAGTAGAGTGGGTTGATAAAAGAAAATTTATTGACACACTTATCATTTTTTGGTGAGAGATCGTCATTATGTTGAAAGATGTTGATATCTCATCTTTTGGGGTGATTATGAAGACTATTTTGTTTTAACAATATTGAGAGGTGTATGGTTAGGCACTTGCTAATCATTGTAGTCCCTAAGTAACAGACCGCTCATGTCCAAAACTCAAGTAACGGTCTGCTCCAGCAGTTAATAGTCTAATAATGCTCGGAATCTGCATGCAAAGTGCTTAGTCAAAAAGTCAAGTATGTCAAGTAATAGTCTTATCCTCAGTTAACAGTTGTAATGGCTCAGAAAGGATCTTGTGAACATGTAATGCATATGTGTAATTCCATGACAGTGAGGTTTACTAGCAACAACAATTATGTGGGCATGCTAGTTGTAGAAATATTATAACAAGAACGAGAACAAACACAAGTTATGTAGAAGAAAATATTAATACAATTCACATCATAAAAAACTCCATAACTCAATAATCTAGGATGCTCTGTAAATACAGGTTATGTAGAACATTATACTAATACAAGGCCTATTTTACCCGGATATGGTGGTTATGGAAAATTTTTACATTAGCATGTATTTTCCACTTATTCATATTATGTCTAGACCTGCAATACTAATTATAGAAGATATATATTGTTGTATTTAATTATTTTTGAATTTACTGAGCACTGCTATTAGCATACATTCATATCAAATCCTAATCCATAATGATATGAACATGACCTCGTCTTTCAGGCTCAATTATGTTGGTGGCTTGGTGGTTGTCACACCAAATTTCTAGTTTCTAATCTATCCATCCATATCTATGGTGATAATTGACGATTTCGTTGGTGGCTCTCACAGGGAATGTCCAAATTACAATCTATTTGTATATATACCTATATCTATATCTATACCTATAGTGATAAAGAATATCCAATCTTACATTCGTAGAAGATATATATTGATTTATTTAGTATACATTCATATCAAATCTTAATCACAATTGAGCATATCTCAACATACATAGAATTTTAAGAAGATGAAATATTTCCACATATAAAAGACTTTCACTTTCTTCATTACTTGATCCAGTTATATGGCCATCTCATATAGAACTAATGTCTAACCAACTACCTTGAATTCATGAACATGAGGTCCAAATAGATTGGATATGACACATAACAAACTCCTTAAATCATGCCTTGTTTTGCACACTAGTCTTTTGTTCTTTCTTAACTTTCAAACCAGTGGAATGCTTAGTCAACCATATAATTGGTCCTTTAGTTGAGCCATCTTATCTTCTAAACTCAACCTCATTGTGTAGATCACATTGACGATGAAGTCATTACAGAAAACCTCCATGTTTTAATAGTTAAACAACTGTGGTTTTTATTGTCTCTTGAATGTGATAGATTTGTTGCAAACAATAGAGATACTACATTGTAGTTTATTTTGCTGCATTTTCTAATTCCTGGAGATATTTATAAAATGATTGATTTCTCATTTTGTCTTAACAAGGACACATGGATTGTCCAGAGACATCTACACATGTTGGTAATGGTACCATCAGTGCTATAAAAGGACACGTGATGTAGTCATGTATATTCGATTGTTAATCTAAAATATATTTATCTTGTTTGACACATTTTGACATGCTTTTAATGTGACAATTTCTCATCATGCACAGCTGCACAATGTTAAATTTGGTAAATTTAAATTTGACATGTTTATTAATTTGTGGAAAATTCTTATCATGTACAGCTTCACATCTTCAGGGTGAAGCAAACTTGGCTACTATGCAGCAACAATCCTTGAGGTCACCATCAGGTAAATTCAATTGTTATTCAATTCATGCTCAAGTCTATACAAGCATAAATATTTTTACACATCTTTCTAGGATATTGTTGTGCACATCCGGTGTCTCTCACCATTATAGATGTCTTTCTGAGGGGTCTATAGGGGCTAGTGGACAAACACAGAGGATTCCATCGCCAGGTAGAGATTGTTTACATATATTCTGACTAGAATTCATGTTTGACATGTTTTTTAATATGTGGAATTTTTTTTATCATGCATAGCTTCACAGCTTCAGGGTAAAGCTGTTGATGTATATGTAACTTCGGAATGTATTCTTCTATGTATCTTATGTATTGTAACCCGATGTTTATTTCGGGATGTTTCTATTATGTATTTGAGTCATGTGGTCATGCTCCGATGTTCCGATCAGGAGGATTAATAATGAAATCAAGTCATATCAAGTCATTAGGTAAGTCCCCATAGTTTCGGGGCACTTGAGTTATTATACACTAATTAAGATGTAGGCTTGAGTAGTAATTATTAGGTTGAGCCTATGTGTGAAAATGCAATTCAAGTGAACGAAAGAATATAAATAGAGAGTGATACTCTCTATTTAACACACACATCATTCACTCTCTTAAGTGAGGTGCACTTGTGGAGGAGGAAATATACTGGGACTAGAAGGCCACTGCTATTGGGAGATCTCTTACTGTTTTGGTGCTAATTTTATCTCTAAGGAAGTTGCGGGGTTTTCTCCTTTATGGTTTCCCCAAGGAAAACGCTTTGTGTCTCTTGTCTCTTGTGATTTGCTTATGTTTTATTGCTGTGCTTGTTATTCTCTCAGTAAAAAGATCCTAAGATCATAATGCTAGCTTAATGTGATGAAAAACTAACATGGTATCAGAGCTAACTTGAGAAGAAGACACTGTGCAGCTGTGGGAACTAGGGATTTCTAGTTTGTGCATCTTCATCCATAGATTTTCAGCAAAAGTATGCTAGGATGACTCTCCATTGAAGGGTGCATCTTTCTGTCGAAGTAGAATTCGATTTCGAGCATTTTCAGTTTCGATGCAGAAATTAGGGCTTTCTACAGAAGAGGAATTTTTGACTGAGACCTGCATAGGATTTTTCTCCTCATCAAAACTGAAGTTTAGAGACCTGGATCAAGAAATTGGGTTGGGTGAAACTCCGAGAAAGTCAAACCCTAGTTTGACCCCGAGCTTGAAAAACCCTAAATACTAAAAACTAATAAGTTTTGGTACAGTCACTATATTCCGAGGTTGGAGAAGTCTCAGATGCTGAAAATTGCAGGGGCCAAAGATAAAATCCTGAATAACACTGTGTCCAAAATTCAGCTCAAATTCGCTATATTCCAGGAGATATGATCTCTCTAAGTTAGGGTTTCAGTCTCTTCCAGAAATCATCCATAAACAGGACACCTGGGGAAATATGCAATATCTTGGGCTACATAGGTCCAAATGGAATTCTTGAAGATGTTACAAAACGGGCACAGACTCTAATTTCATTGGTACAAATATCAAACTCAGAAGATGAACCAGTGAAACGTGGCATGCCGTACAATGTCGCTATTTTGAACAGTCCTGTAACAGGGCACCTTGGGAAAAGGATCATAAATCCCAAATGGTGAAACAAATTCTGATGAAATCTATGGTGTTGGATCAGGGACATGCGAGGTTACCTCAGTACGAAATTTTAGACATAGAGGAGCAGTAATTTCGGAGATATCTCAGAAACAGTAACAGCAATTTCTGCAGAAGAAATTGAAAATTAGGGCTTCATGTTCCAGGAGCTTCCCTCCACTGTTTTTAGAAAAGGAGTACATTGGACAGCTCCATTTGAAGAGATCTATCTGTTTGTCCAATCAGATCTGAAAGATTCCAATTTTTGAAAATTAGGGTTTCTGTGACAAACCCTAGATCAGCGAACTCCGGGACAAGGACGGACACCTCAAATCAGTAAGATCTAATCCTTTGCTATTTCCATTTGAGGTTCTCATTTAAGATGTCTCATCATACCAAGCTTGATGAAAAGCTTGAGGGAGCTGATAACTTTCGAGCTTGGAAGTATAGGATCTCCCCAGTCCTAGAAGAGAATGAATTAGACTCCTACATTCATGAGGTGGTTCCAATTCCAGAGGGAGATGAGGCAAAGGCCTTACATAAGAAGAAGTTGGTTATGGCAAAGAGGATCATTGCTGATTCTATAAAGGATCATCTTATCCCACAGGTGTCCTCTATCAAGACACCTAAAGCTATGTTTGATGCCCTAACCAAATTGTTTGAAGGAAAGAACATCAATCGAAAGATGACCCTAAGGAACCAGCTGAAGAATGTGAAGATTCAGAATGCAGAAACTATCTAGTCATACTTCACAAGGGTTTCTCAAATCAAGGAACAATTATAAGTTGTTGATGAAGAAGTGGAAAATGCAAAGATTGTCATGACTACTTTGAATGGCCTCCCTAGGTCATGGGATTTCTTCATTCAAGGAATCTGTGCTAGAAAGAAGTTAGTCAAATTCAGCAGACTATGGGAAGAATGCTCTCAAGAAGAAGCTCGGATAGCAACTCGAGAAGAGAAGATGGGAAGTGAAGACCAAGCTCTCACGGTACACTCCAAGTCTCACTCCAAGTCATCAAGAAAGAAGTTTCATCGTTCAAGAGGTAAGCATTCTTACAAAGATAATCCTAAAAGAGAAATGTCTAGGGTCATATGCTATACTTGTGATGAACCAGGACACTTTGCAAAAGATTGTCCTAACAAACAGAAGAAGATGAAGAAGAGCACCAAAAGAAGACATCATGCTCATGCTGTAGAGGATGATGAACCATCCAAAAAGAGATCCAAATATGAAAGTGAAGATTCTTCAAGGGAGGATGAATATGTTCTGATATCATCTCTCACAGGTAACATTACTCTTGGAAGTGATGATTGGATTATAGACAGTGGGGATTCCAAACATATGACAGGATTCAAGGAATCCTTTGTAAGACTGTCAGAACATGAATCACCTCACAAGGTGAAACTAGGAGATG
>LPNX011064209.1:60137-109895 GCA_001517045.1 Pseudotsuga menziesii
TAAATCAATAGTGCTCTAGATTCATTCTATGTACTTTTCATCTCAATATATAAAAGAGAAGGCATACGTATAGGTTTATTTATTTAGTTCTCAGTTGAGCAGTTAGGAGTTCATTGTTTTCTTGTAGCAGATTTTTTTTAGAAGTAATAAAAGGAAATCACAGATTTTCACAGTCAGTTTATTAATTACAAAGTGCAGTCTTGAGTAGCCTTAAATTTCTCAATGTTCAGTTTCTTGCAGAAATTTTCAGTCTTGGTGTAATCCTCTTCTACCTTTTGGTTTCTGGCGTAACTTGCCATTGATTCTCATGAGTCATCAAGAATGGATGTCATCTCCATATGCTGAGAGAAGTGTGGAAGTGCCTTCACAGTCATCTCCATATGATTATTGCTATGATGGGTTCATCAGCTTCATAGTGTGTGGACAATTCATAAAGTGATAAAAGTCTCAATAACCAGCTGGATTATAACCAATTACATTACTAGTATAAGCATTTAATCAGATACCAACAACAAGTGTTCCCTAAAGACAACACTGCCAATCATAAAGCTAGAGAGAGTCTCTGTACCACTAGTGGATAGGAAGTTTCTATTCCCAGTAACCGGTAAACTTCAAGGCTGAATGTCATCTCCATATGTTGATAGGAGTGTGTAAGTGCCTTCGTAGTCATCTCCATATTATTATTGCTATGATGGGTTCATTGGCTTCACAATGTGTGGACAATTCATACAATGATAAAAGTTTCGATAACCAGTTGGATTATAACCAATTACATTCTCAGTATAAGCATGTAATCAGATACCAACAACAAGTGTTCCCTAAAGACATCCTTGTCAATCATAAAGCTAGATAGAGTCTCTATACCACTAGCAGATAGGAAATTGCTATTCCCAATAACCAATACACTTCATGGCTAAATGTCATTTCCATATGCTGACATAAGTGTGGAAGTTCCTTTTTGATGTGATTGAGTTAGTATTTTTGGTATCCCTCCTCAACAATATGATTCCAGGAGGCTTTCCCTAGACCTAGTTAGAAAACATCTAGCCCTAGTTATATTGTCATTCAGACTTAGTGCTTATATTTGTTATTGATCTTTTGTGATAGAGTACCATAAAAAATATTCTTTGATAGAGTTTATTGATGTATCTATTAATGTAAAATCCATTTATATTTATAGTCTTCAAATTCTATTTTACTACCATAATTTCAAGGTATTGGGTGTTATTTTGTTGATTAATTTATAAGGCATGTATCTTCCTTTTGTCACACATACAATAGGTAATATATTCATAGCACCCCTAATTAATTAGGTGGTTTCCATATAAATGCTTTGTTGCAGTGCTTCCTTATGAAGCTATGGTATTTACATGAATGAAACATTATAGAAGATGACACAATTGCTAATTGAGAGAAGATAGGAATACCATCTTATGAGAAGATAAGAAATAGTATTTTAAAAATCACTAGTTAGCTACTAAGGCTTATCAAATCCATGTAAGATCGTGCATCTGTGCTTGAATAGAAGATGAGGCTGATGGATCATAAAGCATGCTAGATTTCACTTTTCTAGTGGCTGGTTTTTCCTATTCCTCTTACCATGGAAATTTTTATCTACGCATTGGTGTTTATAATAACATGAATTTCTATTGTGGAACAAAATGTAGCTATGTATGTTTTCCNTGGGTTTTCCTATTCCTCTTACCATGGAAATTTTTATCTACGCATTGGTGTTTATAATAACATGAATTTCTATTGTGGAACAAAATGTAGCTATGTATGTTTTCCTAGGGTGTGCATGATTGTACTATTTATGGGTAGATTTAGGTGCTATGCTTAAAAATTTGTTAGGCAAACCACCATTTAACTATGAGAAGTTAATATAGTTGGTCAATTATTTATTTTGTTTGTATTTTTTATTTCAATCTATTTTTTGGTTGTGTTAGAGGCCATCCCATCACTCTATTGTTTTTCTTTGTTGGAGGTCGCTACATAGCTTATTTGTTGGTATACATTCACATCCATACGGTTGGTGTTTTGTTGTGCTATTAGTTTGTGTTGAGGTCATTTCATGGCTTGTTTGTTAGTTGGAATTTAGTTTTGGTATTGGGTTGTTTTGGAGGTCAAAGGGTTGCTATTAGTTCTTCTTGGAAAGATTCTTACTAGCTTTTCTTCAAAAATATGGTGACAATTCTTACTAGCTCTATTTGGGTGCTTGTGGAGGTTTTCTTATGGGCATTGAATTCTTACAATTATCATGGGTCTACATTGAATTGTGGTTTTGGGGTTCATTGAATTGTCTAATGGTTTTATGGCTAGCATTTCACTTTATTGTTTGGTTGTGTTGGAGATCATCATGTCGCTCTACTATTTGGATATACTAGAGGTCATCCCATTGCTAAGGTACTTGTTTAGTGATTTGGTTGGAATTTTTCTCTACTCTTTGATTATGTTGGAGGTCACGATGTGGCTTTTTTGGTGTTTTTCAAATAGCTCTAGTATCTAGTTGTGTTAGATGTCAACCCATGTATGTTTGGAATTTTTTGTTTTCCAATTGTGTGAGAGGTTGGTGACAATTTCTCTACTTTCATGTTTGATTATGTTCTTGGGAAGATGGTTATTGGTTATGCAAAGGAGGTCACTTGCTTTGCTTATGCATGATTCTAATGGCGTGGTTCATCTTGCATAGGTCCCTACCAAACTAATTTTGGTATAAATCCTCAAGTAAGTGCAAAGCTTAGTTTCCTTTTAATTGGTCCAATTTGTCCTTATTATTATCATTTGCTAAAAATGGTGGATAAGGTTGGTTAATGTCATAGATACATCACTTCTTTCAATGTGCATTTTTATTCTTTTTCTTCTAAATCAAATAATTGTGAGCTCTTTTGGGTTGGTGGAATTTCCTCTTTGATTCTAAAAAGTGATTATATTTTATAAGGTTGATCTCATTTCCAGTTGCAAAAGTAGTTTTTATTTTATTGTTATGTTTCCTTGTCAAAGCTATGCTTTCAAATAAAATCTTGTTTCTATTGTTTCAGTGTCTCTTTGCGCATGCATTATTGCTCATTTTTCCTGGAACGAACATGTGTTAATTCTCTAAATGGTTAGTGGCATTTGACTTCTGAATCTGAAATACAATTGGAATCTGGAAGGTCTACTAATTTTCTAGGTGCAATTATTGGGTTTTAGCAGCGTCTCAAATATATTTACACATAAACAACTTTTTTCTCTAATTTGTATTCCCATTTATTAAATTGGCCATTAATTGGATGTTATGTCCATCTTTTCATGGTCTATTAAGTTTGTGATAATGATGTCTCTTTTTCACTTATTCAACTTCATAAGATAACTATGGTTATATGTTCATCAAAGGATCTTCTAGGATCTATGTCTGCTGAATATTTGACAAGAAATTTGGACTTAAAAAAGTTGAATGAAAGGCCATATATGTTTCAAGCAATTTATGCATATGATGGAGTTGTCCTTTATGTCATTTGTAGGGAGAAATTGTGGAACACCTATTACTGGGCTACACATATACCAAATAGGTGTGGAAGGATGTCACCACTTTTCACAAGATAAGATTTACTTAGCCTCATAGGGATTTGAGGGGATCCCTCTTCACTTGGATCAGAACTGTACCTAGGTGGTCTCTTTTGTCTTGTTATATTTCCTGGCTTGTTTGAAAATACATAAAATCGTTACTATTTGACAAAAAAGACCTTGTTACTCTAATCTTATGAATAGTATACTTATTTCTAATAAGTTATCAAAAGAGGAATTGAGTATGCCAAAGGGAAAATATTTAATGAAGAACATGTTCTGGGTAACATTATTGTTATTGGATATTTTGATATCTTCTGAGTACATTTGGAATTTTGGTTATGAGGTTGATTTTTGGAATGGGTTTGGGAGCCAGAGGCAAGGATAATAGATTTTGATAGTCAATCTATGTTGGGAGCTAAAGGCATAGATAACAGTTTTTGAAGGACAGTCTATACAACTTCTAATTGTTGTATTTTGATATTTTGGCTTTGGATACAGTTTTACATTTTGCAAATGTTAGTTACTCCACTAATATGTGGATAGTTGTGTAACCTTCTGGGATCTTTTTATTACTTTCAATGAACTTGTTGTATTTCTATGATGATTTTTTCTGATTTGGATGACAGTGATACAAGTCTTTGGACACATGTTGACATACTTATAACTCCTCTATAGAGAAGCCTTCCTTTTTCTAGAAGTGCTTTGAGAATTACACCCCATATAACAAACTTCCTTTGGATTAGGTGCCATATGAGTTACAGTCATTCTGTCAAAATCACCAGGGAATTCTCATCCATTTGACACCCATGCCATTTGAGCGGGAGCTGAGGTGGATCACTATGAAAATGAAATTGCAGTGTATTGATAATGACGATACTTGTGATTATTAAACAATGAAAATGTTCTTTCTTGGGAATTCTTTCTATATTTATTGTTATAGTATCCATTAATGTTCATAGTTTTTAACTTTTTGTCATGCAAACTTGGTCAAGTACATGCTCTGTCATGAGGATGAATAGAAAAAAGATGTATTTTTCACAACATCTTATGGTTTGTAGACTATTGCTATGCAGTTTGGACTGTGTTTATTAAAATAGTTGATCATCAGTGTTTTTGATGAAATGACTCAATATTGTGTAAGGTTTCTCTTGGCCTTACATAGCCATATTGAACATATTATATCTCAACATATTTTTTGATCCTAGTCAATGGATAAATTTCTCTTTTCTTCCTGCCTTAAAGACCATATCATATTTAGGATTTCTCACAACATAGAATGTAATCGATTATGACTTGATGCTCATAATGTATAGGTTGGAAGGGCCATACATAATGATAATATCTTGTATATTAAGTGACTATCCCATGCAATTTTGCATATTTCACCCACCAAAACATTTCAAGAAACTTTATTCTCTTTCATAAATGCAGGAAACATATAGTGGGAATGTAATTTCATTTGAATTTTCCCAATAAGACAATGATTTATGTGGGAAGAGGCATTGTAAAATTTAAATAATATTTTCATCAAATCAATGATATTCGTTACAATTTAGATAATGTTAGAATCAACATTTATTTTATTTTTAAATTAACTTTTACATATATTAATTACCAACACATAGAAACATGGGATTGATATTGAACACTCACTTCTCTATGGAACTAGTGTTTGATGTGATTATTGTTTGAATCAATAAAAGAGTTTGTTTCTTGGTTTGAACTTTCATGATTTGACCAACATACTTTCAATGGTTTGGATAGTAGACTACATTGTTTGCTATTACCATTTTATATAAATAAATAATGATAGCTATAACACCATAAACTATTGTGAGTAATTTACTCACATATATGGAACACCTACTCATATTTTAAATAACTAATGAATTCAATTTTCTTGGATGACTTTTCATCAAACTCAAGCAATTTGATAATGGCATCCTTACTTCACAATGAAAAGCACATTATGTTCCCTAGGAATTTAGACACTTATATATCTCTCTTATAGTGTTAGGAACATACTTTGTTAGTTTCTTTATCCAAAATTGATGCACATGCTAGAGACATAATTATTGGACAATTCAAAAAATCATTGTGGATGAATAATATTTACATGAAAAACGGACATTAAATACACAAAGAAATAAGGGAATTAAAAAAAAACTAAGAGTACACACCTTATTGATAAAATATCTATGAGGGGAATCATCAACAAGAAAGTATACAATTTTCCATGTGGCACTACAATGAAATTAACACATTGGTAAGATTATTTCAACCACACTGTAATAGTCTCTCGCAATACATTCTTTGATATGGCCCAAGTAGGGTTTCCATTTGATGTGTGTGAAAAAAAAATAATGGTGTAGAAAGGTAATTCCCATGGAAAAATATTTCATGAATACATATTATAGAATAGTAATACTGTCTTGGTAAATGAAGTCAATAGAAAATAAAACTTCATGAATTCATATTATAGAATAAGAACATGGTATTGGTAAATAATGCCACTTGAAACAAGAACTTCATGAAATCATATTATTGAATAATATTGGCATAATGGTATATAAGGGCATTGGAAACACATTTTTTTAAATTAATATTTAACATAATATGAGTGTTTCCCAAGCAGAAATGGGCACTAGAAACTCAAATTTAATGAAAAGTTATTAAAGAAGAATAATGTTATCCTGGTAAATAAGGTCACTACAAAGTAATATTTCATGAACTCATGTTATAGAATTTAGTAATATTGTCTTGGTAAATAAGAACACTAAAAAACTAATTTCATGAATTCATACTAAAGAATAATAATTCCACCTTGGCAATTAAGGAATTTAGAAAGTAGACATTCATCAATTACTATTAGTATAGAACAATAACATTGGATTAGTAAATAAGGCCACTAGAAAGAAAAGTTTCCTAGACTCTTGTTACAAAAGAATAATGTCAGACTAGAATAAAAGGGGAGTAGAAACAAAAATACCTTGTATATGTTTGTGAAAAAAATATAATCCATCATGTAGTCATGATTGTGCCAATACCTAATAATATGCTCCACTTTCCATATTATCACTATTCCTAGCATGAATGACTCCTATTTAGAAGGAACACTTCCACCTTATTCCTTTTCACCCAATACTTGACACTAAGGGAGTCATCCTTCCTTATTATGAGCAAAATATCGTGGGTTCATTATGTAACAATAATTTGAACATGGGGTGGAAGAAGTGGGGGGAGTCATATTTGACGTTAGAGTAAATCTAGAAATTAAGTTTTCCTAGGTGAATAGGAAAATAACAAATAATGATGCAGAGATCCATGCCCTTTTTAAGGGATTCTTGATTATCAAATCCTTGGAAGAGGTTGTTTAGGACATGCTTAAAAGCATTCCAACTTGATGTAAGAGATAAATAATTGAGATTTAACAAGTCTGATAGAAGAGGAGGTAATTTGAACAGTCTAGGATCTTTCTTTAGATAAGGTGCCAAGGATAGATTGGTCATAGGGAATTTTGGAATATAATAATTCATGGATTATGTTGAATGATAAATGGTACAAGATAGAAATAAATAATAGGAGGATTTGTAAAACCATCATTTGTTGCATTAATACCTAATAAATTCAATCCAACTTCATTTGGTAGGTTTTTTCTTATCTCCTTATGTAACACATCTTACACAATTATGACCAAAATATTGGTTCAAAAGATTATTATTTTATTACCAGATTCACTTAGTACAAAGATTCAAGGGGTATTTTTGAAACATAAAAAAAAATTTGAAAAAAATATTCCTAGTGAAAAGTGAACACCTTTAACTATGGTCATCCATGTAATGAACATGGCACGAAAAGCGAACACCTTGAACTATGTTGTCATGCTATTACTTCTCAATCACAAAGTCATCCCCAAAGCCTTCTTACATTTATATTGAACAGTTTTGTCAAAGGAATAATATTATTCAACCCACGCATCACTCCTTTGGAGTTTCATCATGGTCCATCATGAGTGTCTTGTTGGTCAAATTAAAAGAAAAACTTTTGTTTAAAAGATTAAAAGAACAATGGTCACATATTTGTTTGAAATTATTCATGTGTTTTGTGTGTCCATTTTTACTTTATCTTGCTTTGCAAAAGCATTGTTTCTAATTTGTGATTTGAGTTTATATTTGTTTTAATGAAAAAATGTATAAAAAGAATATTCATTAATGTGATCATTGTCATATAATGGTGAAGTTGCAAGTTCAATATGAGACTTGAGTTATCATTGGATACTTAAAAAAAAAATATTCTTTTAGTTTCAAGAATTATATATATTCTCTATTGACGAGGCCAACCACGTGAAGGTGGATGCTCATTTCCCCCCCACCCACCCACCCACCCTAGAGTCAAAGAAAAGTTTGTCAACCTTGATGTGTTCTTGATTCATATGAAATGTGCCAGTGGCATATTTTCAAGAATGGCATTATGATCTTCTATTGACAATTTCCATTGTCGATGCTTGGAAGGTTTCCTACTCTTTACTTCCTTCAACTACAACAAGGTTGCTATGACCAAATGACTGTATTGAGAACATATAACATTCGACTCATAGTCTTGAAAACAAATATGGTATTTAAATTTCCTTACTTATACAAAGAAATGTCCCATTAAAACCATTGAACCCACTACATACGTATAATTTGACAGGTCTTTAAATTCTTGCATCAACGTGTTTTAAACCTAGTGCATCTCAATAAATAATAATGCACTTTTCTTGGATTATCTACTGGTGCAATGACAACAAATAAATCACCTTATCTAACCAAATCAGAAACAGTATCATAATCTTTATCAATCGCAAGCACTTCATTGTTGCACTCTACATCGCTGATATTTTCAAAATGGGGGCAATGGTGTCAATTCTTGGTGTCTCCATGGTTTCACAAATTTATTAGTTTGGTTTTGAAACTCATCCAAAGATTCTACATCGTCAATACATGCAATACATAAGCAAGAGTACTTTCATTTCTCGATTGTGTGTATATTTTCCATTTTCTTACTCCTAATGGATTGTAAGCCCCTTATTCTTAGGATTGCAATACAATTATGTGGTGTTGATTTGTCAACATCGCCCATTGCAATATTCCAGAAAAAAATTCTAATGTTACCCATGATTCATTAAATTCATGGCTCAAATTTTGTTTGCGTTGATTAACAATATCATTTGGATTTGAAAGGAAAGAAACCGAGTGATTCATTTGATATCTCCTAAGTGCACGTTTCACGTAGGCCTTGGAAGCATCATGTTCTCCTTTTCCATGTCTCATTTCAAAAAATATCCATGTGTGGTGAACATCCGTGTTTCTATGAAGGCGATACAACCATAAGAATGATCGTGTTGATTTAAACTAACCAACACAACCAACTGACCACACCCAATATTCTTTAAAAGTGACCCTTCGTCTTGAAAAATATTTAAAAAGCATACCAAAACAATGTTGGACAAAACATGTATCATGTGTACGATCATCACTGATGTAGAAATGATACTCCTTAATCACTTCGATTATTTTCATTATTATCAAAACCATCGACATCTATCTATGCATGTCTATACATAATATGCACAAGTATAGATACTTGATCTAAATGATAATACTCACTCTATATCTCCTTTTACGCAGTGAAAGTGTAATTTTCAGCAAAATTGACAATGGATAATATTGTTCCTTTTCAAAATACATCCCATGATTTCTTGAACTGTAGTCCTTCCATCGTGATGAGTGACAGTGCTTGATATATTTATATATTTTATCCCTGAACAAATTCATAAAATATGTCAAAGAGATATCACTTTCAACTAAATTAAGCTTTCTTGATGTTGTTGTTGAATATGTAACATGATTATAATCAACATAATCATATCTCTTCCATTTCACAATGCAATTTGACAATTGAGGATCGCTTTCATCAATGGGGTAGTTAGCATTAAAAAGGGTCAAATTAGAACATTCCTCACATTTTTTTACCTCTGACGCATTGTTTCTTATAGAATACTTGATCATTCTCTCACCCACATAATATTTTAGATACAAATTCATGAACACTTGAAGGAGCGGGGTTATTTGGACAACACAGCATGCCAAAATTTATAAATGTCTCATAATATAATTTGAATTCTACATGGTATTGACAACAAAGTGTGTTGAAAACAACAATGGGCCTGGCATACCATGGTTTAAGCTTCACAAATGTGCTAAGGTAAATATTCACATCAACATTACTCTCCATAAAATTTTTTAACATTTCCACTTGAGTGATTTCTGTTATGTGTTTGGAATGAGTTTCATAGTTTCCCTTCGATATGCGACATTGCAAAACATTCTTTTCATTTGGTAAGACAAGAGATTTTAAATGCCAAAACTCTTTGACCCTGTCCCTCACATTATTTGGAATTTTTCCTACAGATAACACCCTAACATGCAACTTCATTATCCTCATCTAATTGAAACCTAAAGTTTTTATGCTGCCATAAACTTTTTCTTGATGTTTTTAACGTTCGTGTAGTCGCAGACAACAAACGACTGGTTACAGTGTTTTTTTCCACAACCCCTGTTAGCATTGCTTTACGAGCAACCATGAAATTATGAGATCGATTTCTTTCAAGTGATGCAAGGACCGAGGTCAGATTTTGTGATACAATCTCATTTGATTTAGCCTCTTTGGCACTTTGAATGCCCAATAATTTAAATGCATCTCTTAGACACTTTCGCTTTAACAATCTATGTAACAATTGAGCTTGTTCTATGATAGAAATACCTTCAAAATATTCTTTGACTATCATTTTTGATCTATAACGAGCTGTATGATCAGGCATCGTAGGTCCCATTTATTCAATTTTACTTGAATCCATATTCTCCAAAAACTTATTATCAATGACGATATTGTTGTATCTTCTAATTAATCTCTGTAAATTGGTAAGTGTGGTAGGATTTTGTATGTTGGATGTCCACCCTGCATAAAAATAAATATAAATTTATAATATTGTGAATTTTCAAATCTAATATATATATATATATATATATATATATATACTTGTATAATAAATTAAATTATAAACATATAAAAAATTATTTACTCACCAATCATGGTCTCAATATCGACGCTACCCATAGTTTGCTACACATTTTCCATTTCCTCATCACCTCCATGTTCTTCTTTTCTTTCATCAGCGTGTTCCTCAGAAACTTTCATTCCTTCATCACCACCATGTGCCTTCACATTTTTCATTTCTTCGTCACCACCATGTGCCTCCACGTTTCTTTCCATTTCTCTTTTTTCTCTTAACTTTCTCATGCTTTCATGGTTTCTCTATTTCATTTCCTCTCCATTAGTTCTGGTGCGATCATATTTTCTTGCACGATTCCATCGGTTCCCCATGTTGAAAGAATTAAAAACCTAAAATCCATTGCATGAAAAGATATGAGAATTGAGAGTTATATGTTGAAAAAAAGAACAGTATTGACCCAACAAGAGTAATATGCTAAGCAGTTTTGAACGAAAAATTTACCAAATTGTTGAATGTGGTTGTCATTGATGTCAAAGGAGTTCAACAATGACAAAGGAATAACCAAGGACATGATGGCAAGGCAAAACTCAGTGAAAGACAAAGGAATGACAAAGGAAGTGATGACATGGAAAGTATGATGATGTCGCTTGTGTGATGAGGATGGAAAGACACATTATGGTGTCCTGGTGATATCATTAAGTCAGTGTTGCAATATGACATCATTCTGGAAAAGAATGGAAAGTTTGTGAAACTTTGGAAATTGGCCAAGTATGGAAAAATTAGTCAAAACTTCTCTAAGAGAGTGCCTGCCATAATTCATGGTTTGACTAAAATTCTCCCACCATTATAACAGGATATAGATTTTGGAAGTGGATATATATTCATGGTCTCTTTTTACCTTAATCACTTCTGAGGAAAACATTATAGGTCTGCCAAAACAAGTTTTTGCACCAGAGAAAGTAAAATTACCTAAGTAGTCTTAGGAAAATGCCCACCATAAATCATAAGTTAAATTAAATGCCCGCAACATATGGTCGGGTTGTATTATGTTGATTTGTATAACTAAAAATTATCTCAGTTTTCATTAACCATGTCTGAAGAAAAAGTTATGGATCTTCCAAAATAGGGTTTCAGGATAAACTTTGGAGAATGTCCTGAAGATGACTAAGTGTTGGAAAATTGGCTTAGGTGGCCTTGGAAAATGCTCGTCGTACCTAATGGGTTAATGATAAAAATAATATGAAACTACCATGCTCTATATTGTCAAGAAGGCTATTTCTCAATATTCTTATTTTTCACAGAAGGTGTTTGATGACAAAATTAACAGCCTTCCAAAACAAGGGTTCAAGTTCTTTTTACACCTAAGTAGCAAATCTGCCTAAGTGGCCTTAGGGAAATGCTTGCCATAGCTTGTGGGTTGAAGAAAATTCTCACACAATATGTTCATATTATATAGGTTTTTTTGTATATCTTGACATGTATTCACATTGACTTGAAAGTTCATGAGGAAGAAGTTATGGATCTACCAAAATAGGGTTTCAGGATAAACTTTGGAGAAAGTCCTGAAAATGACTGTGTTGGAAAACTAGCTCAGGTGGCCTTAGTAAAATGCCCATCGTGCCTAATGTGTGAATGATAAAAATAATATGAAACTACCATGCTCTATATTTTCAAGAAGGATATTTCTCCATAGTATTATTTTTCACAGAAGGTGTTTGATGACAAAATTAGCAGCCTACCAAAACAGGGATTCAAGTTGTTTTTACACCAAAGTAGCAAATCTGCCTAAGTGGCCTCAGATAAATTCCCTCCATAGCTTGTGGTTTGAATAAAATTACCGAACCATATTTTCATATTGTATATGGGTGTTTTTTATACCTTACCATGTATTCACAATGACTTGAAAGTTCCTGAGGAAGAAGTTATGGATCTACTAAAACTGGGTTTTAGGCAGTTTTGCACCAAGTTCAGTAAAATGCCTACCTAGGAAAATGAAGATGAGTCTGAAAGTGAAACAAGTTGTGATGTGCTTAGTGATCAGGTGTCCTACATCATCGGGTATCATTTTTTCATTGTTTTGGTGAAATAAAAAATACACCTTAGAGTTTGGACAAATTGTCTAAGTATAAAATTAATGGTAAAACTCATTGACCTCAACAAAATGCATGCCATCTATTGTTAATATATTAAATGATTTTGAGAGTATGGATCTCTAGTATGTTTTTTTTTCATCCAGATATGGTCTCATATGGTCCAAAGAGTCTCTAAGGAGAAAGATATGGATCTGCCTTTAGTGCTTCCCAGCCAGATTTGCACTGCTTCAATAAAATGGATAAGAATCAGAAAGAGGTTTCAAGGGGTTAAATTGTCCTGGATATAATAATATAGTTGGTATCTATCTAGTGGATGTATCACATTCCAAATTTTATTAAAAAATAAGAACACCTTGGTGACCTAAGGTTTGAAGAAATTTGTCTAAGTGTCAAATCAACAATTTGGAAGACCACTTTCAAATGCCTGCCAAATGTTGGTTGTGTGTCAATTAGGTCATTAATTGACATGCTATTTTTCATAATTGAAGAATATATCCATTCATTCTTTTAGTTTTCTTTATGGTGATCACATGAGGGAAAAATCAATCTGCCAAAATGAAGAAAAAGTGTTTTACATGTTAAAGACAATTTTGTCCAGGTGTGGAATTAAAACAGTTTGGAAGCCTATTTTCAAATGCCCACTAGATGATGGGTGTGTATCGAAAAATTCACAATGTGATATGGATCTTATCCTTGTTGAGATGGATATCATTTAATACTTTTATTTTTCATTATGATGGTCATATATGCAAAAAATGAATCTGCCAAAAAGTAAGAAAAATACTATTTTGCATATTAAAGAACAAAAAAATGGTTGTGTTGAAAAATGGGAAAGGTTTAAGACTTCCTGCAATGGGGCTTAGTTAAATCCCACCGTGGCTATGTGATTCCCACAAGGGCTGATGGGATTCCCACGGGTGGTAAGGGTAATCCCAAAGAGGGCTAAGGATTCCTACAGGGGCTAGGATTAATACCACGGAGGATTAATATGCCTGCAAAGGGGCTAAAGGAAGCCCACAAGGGATTAGGGATGTCCGGTATGGGATAAATATTCCCGCGGAAGGTAATCCCGCATAAGGAAACCCGCAGGGATCCCACAAAGGAGGAAGAAATTCTCATGCATGAGAGAAAGATTGGAGGCTTGAAGGGTATCCATGGGAGAGGAATCCCGCAGTCCTGAAGATTATAGAAGCCCGCATGCTTGAAGGATGAGAAAAATGTTTATTTAATTAATTGATTGAATTTTGTAATAAATATAATTACAAATTAAAGAATAATCTATCATATATTTGAAGAGGCGTGAAGGTGAAAGGTCATGAGCCTATTTTGAAAAGATGCAATGTTTTAAAATGTAGAAGATATAAATAGAATTTTGAAGAAGTGGTGTCTCTAATGTTTAGATTGAAGGTTCAATAAGGAACATAAACTGAAGTATATGCTAGGTTATAATTCATATATAAAGCAACATTGAAGACCAGAGGAAGATACCACGATGAGTGCACATTCAAGATGAAGAAGTGCAAAATAGAAGACAGAGTATAAAGGAGAAGAACTGAAGCTATATGCAGTCCATATCTATGCAGCAGGATGAGAATATAGAGATCAGCAAAGTGAAGAAATTGACAGTATTTGAGGAAGATCTGGAAGATTGATAAGAATCAGACTGGGGTGGTAGGGTCGTGCTAGGGAAGGCTATAGGCCATCAAGGGGATTGTAGCCTCCTTCTAGTAGTAGCTGGTAAATAGGGTGTTGTAGAATCCTTGTGTGTAGTAGCAAGTAGAAACCAGGGGGTAGTAGCATCCTTGTCTATAGTAGAAGGAAGAAACCAGGGTGTAGTAACATCCTTGTCTATAGTAGAAAGAAGAAACTTATTATAAATACAATTTTGGAGTATAGAAAGAATTGGTGGTTTTCCCAGTTGTGTTTCCATGATAAAAATTTGTGTTTTGTGTATCTTCTTGATTCCATATTTTGATTAAGTTTAAATAATTGGTTTAAAATAGTAAAAAATTAACAATACTGATTCAGCCCCCCTCTTAGTATTGACCAATATTCCAACACAAATGTCTCTTATATAAAAAAAATGTACTTATGCCCTTATAAAGAAAAATGTTGTTATGCCCATATAAAGAAAATACCTTATAAATAAAAATGTACTTATTCCGTTATAAAGAAAAATGTTGTTATGTCCATATAAAGAAAATAACTTATAAGGAAAAATGTACTTATGCTCTTATAAAGAAAAATGGTTTTATGTCGATATAAAGAAAATACCTTATAAGGAAAAATGTACTTATGCCCTTATAAACAAAAATGTCGTTGTACCCATATAAAGAAAATACCATATAAGGAAAAATGTTCTTATTCCCTTATAAAGAAAATACTTTATAAAGAAAAATGTCCTTATGCCCATATAAAGAAAATACCTTATAAGAAAAAATGTCATTAGGCTCTTATAAAGAAAATACCTTATAAAGAAAAATGTTCTTATACCTTATAAAGAAAATACCTTGTTAAGAAAAATGGCTGTGTGGCCTTATGAAATGTCCTTGTGTTTTTATGCCATTAAAATATGTGAACTTGGATAATGCGAACTCTTGACTGAAATATGAACTTGGATATGCTAACTCTCGGCTGAAAAAGGCATGGAAAAAGATTCTCAATTGAGAATTTGTGGAAAACTATCTAGGCCAAGAGATTATATATACAACTCTCGGCAGAGCAATTATGGAATCCCATTGAAATCACAGGAATTTAATGTGTCGGTCCCTAAAATATCCTCAGGGCATTATGTGACAAAACTCTCGGCCAAGAAATGTTTTAAACTTTCAGGCGAGAATTTAAAATAACTTTTAGTCAAGAGTTTTAATTAAATATGGGTTAATTTTGGAGTGGGAATAACTCTTGCTCGAGATATTTTAAATTTCTTGACTAAGACATTTTCTCAGTCGAGAGTGTCTGGTCAACCATTTCAGCACCATTTATGCAATATTCTGAAATGTGTCACTTTAACAAGGTGGAAACACTGCAAAACATGAGAATTATGTGTCAGAGTTATACCAGTAGATTGATCATTCAATCTACTTTCTCATAATATAAAAAAAAATTGAATTTCATTAAGGATTTCTATTTTTTACTATTTCTTTTCTAAAATTTATCATTAAAAAATTTAGTGACTTAAAAATCAGTCACAATGAAAATTCAATATCATTGCAATGACGAAGGAAAACAAATATAAAATATCACAAGGATGTTCCTTGCAATGTCCTCTTCAAAAGGGTGGTTTTAGTTTGTTTGATAAGAGTCACATTTGAAAGAAAATGCGAAGACAAAAACATGTGTCAATAAGGCACCATTTTTTGTACATATGTTATTTCGATAAATAACAAAAATTAGTGTATAAGTCTGAAAATCCTCAAAATATAGTCCATGCACAAGTGCAATCTGTGTAGATTTTGAGTGTAAATTTTGTTTCCCTAAAATGAATAACTATCTCTAAGAAAAATGTGGCTCACATAGGTCACTCATTATTCAAACTTAAAATTTTAAAGTATATGTCATTGGTGGATGTCAAATTTTCCCCACTATATGTCGATAATTTAAAAAAAAAACATGAGTACGTATCTAATTCAATTCTCTAAAACTTGTGTGTTTACTTCAAGGTAATATTTTTAAGGGAGATGTGGGTTTGAAGGGGTTGAAGTTGAAAAACATAAAATTTTGCAATTTGTTTTGTCAAAAAACAAACAAAAGTGTTTCCCAACTTCATGATTTCACATTAGTATTCATATTAATTTTAAAAATTAAAACATATTTATATTAATTTTATTTTTATATTATTAAAAACATAATAACATTAAAACCTATTAAAAACATATTATAATAATATTAGTTTTTTCCAATAGTTATTTTGAATGCATTGATTGAGTTATTTTGCTTATTTAATCCAAGACTCAAGTCAACCACACTATGTAGAAGGAGGGGGATATATTTTTCTTGAAATAAGGGTCATTGGCACTTTGAAATGGAAGGATGTATCCAAGGGGGAGCTTTTCAACTTTCTAAGCTTAGACGAAGTGACAATCATGGAAGATGGTTGCGACTTGTAAATTAATGGAGGACGAGACATTAATATGTTCTTGCGATCATGACTCAAAATACATGCACTTGTCAAAACTTTGACAGAATGTAAAACATGTCAAATGTGTTGATGTATTTGTAACTTTGGAATGTATTCACTTGTATATTTCTTATTTATTTCATTGTACCCCAACGGAGATGTTTGTTCCTTCGATCAAGAGAGTCATTAATAAAATAATTTCATGTAAAGTCATTGAGGTTAACCCTCCATTGTAAGTTGTGGAAATAGACCCCACAATTGAGTCATATTAAGTTTATTAGACTCTCCTAGTGAAGTCGGCCATATAGAGTAAATGTCAAGTGGAAAACAAGTAGAAATAGAGAGTGAGACTCTCTATTGAAACACACACTCACTCAATAGTAGCGCATGAGTGAGAGAGGAGTAGCTCACCGAAGTGAGAGAGAGAACAGTTGTTGGAGATCATCTTTGTGTCTTTGTATTTTACTTTTGCTATTGGTGCTCATTCTATCTCTGAGGAAGTTGTGGGTTTTCTCCTTTATGGTTCCCCCGAGGAAAATTATTTGTGTCTCTTGTCTCTTGTGATTATTACTGTGCATGTTATTCTTTCAGATAATATCCTAGACCATATTGATTAAACGTTAAAAATATAACATGGTATCATATCCTCTCTGAAAGAAGGCACTGTGCAGCTCCAGGAACTAGGGATTCCTAGTTGAAGGTGTTCTCTCCGAATATCATCAAGCAAGGAGGGCTAGGATAACACACCTAAATAGGGTGAATCTATTGGTGGTATCAATTTCTGGATCATAGAAGTTTCACTATACAGCTGAAATACAGTTGCAATGACAGCTAATGAAAATTAGGGTTTCATGTCTGCAAACCCTAGAAGACTGAATTTAGTAATCCTAGAACTTTCTCTATAATGCGAGATTGGAGAAGGAACAGAAGCTGAAATTTTCATAGGACGAAGAGAAATTCATGTTGTACACTTTGTAAAACGTTCAACCTCATATTCACTATATTTCAGGATTTGTGGTTCCTCCAAATCGGGGTTCCATCCTCCTCCAGAATAGAGTCATAAACAGGTGACCTAGGGATATTTTCTATATCTTGGGCTAGGAAGGTCCAAACGAAATTTCACAAGATGTTGCAGGTAGGGAACGGACTTAGTTTTTGTGGTAAGTGTTTTAGACCCAAAATGTGAAACAGTGACACGTGGAATTCCGTACAATTTTGTTATGTTGAATAGTCCCCAAAATAGATCACCTTGGGAAACTCAGCATAAGTCCCACTTGGAGAATCCATTTCTTCTCTAACCTATGGGGTTGGAAAGAATACTTATCAAGATATCATAGTGAGAAGTTTCATACCTTAAGGATTTGAACCTTCAGAGATACAATAGAATCAATATTAATCATTTATGTAGAAGAAATTGGAAAACTAGGACTTCTTGTTCAGGGAACTTCCCTCCACTGCTTTCAGAAAAGGAGTACATTGGACAGCTCACCTTGAAGAGGCCCATATTTCTATCCAATAAGAATTTTGAAATTCCAAGTTTTGAAAATTAGGTTTTCTTTGACAAACCCTAGAACATCCAGCTCCAGAACCATGACAGACACCTCAAATCGGTAAGATATAAATTTTTGCTATTTACATTTGAGGTTCTCATTTCAAAATGACTAATCACACCAACTTGATGACAAGATTGGTGAAGCTGAAAAATTCCAAGTATGGAAGTATAGGAACTCCGTGATCCTTGAAGAAATTGACTTAGATTTACATTTCATTAAAGAATTTCTAAGAGCCAGAGGGAGATGAGGCTAAGGCTAGAGCCAAGAGAATCATTGTAGATTCTATTAAATATAGTCTCATCCCTCATGTGTCATCATTGAATACACCAAAAGGAAGTGTCTGTTTCTATGACAAATAAATCAAAGAAGAATAAGATATTGTTATAACCACCTTGACTCCCGAGATCATGTGATTCATTCATTCAAGGAATGTGTTCCAAAAGGAAGTGATTACCTTAGCAGACTCTGGGAAGAGTTCACACAAGAAGAAACTCAACTTATAAATAAGAGAAGAGAAGATGGAGCAACTGAGGATCAAGCTCTCATGATTCAAAGAAGATCCCTCAAGTGATGAGGAATATGAAGGACTCAATTCTTAAAGAACCTCTTATCCATCTTAGCATTTGGATAAGAAATGATGATGTCATGAATGAAGAAGATGATGAAGCTGAAGGCTTAAGAAGGAGTCTAACCATGAAACAAATAAAGATAAGTATTTGAATTGTCTTTTCCTATATATATAGTTGTTTATATGACATTGTTTAGTTGTGAAATGTATTATGCATGATAGAATGTCTGCATTAATGAACAATATACTACTAATATGCATGTTATGGGTAAGTAGCCTATAATGTTATAAAACACTCCATTGCTACTTATCTAGGATGAAACCTCTTTGTTGACATATTGGGATTAGTGCACAATCTCAATAATGTTAAGATAGAGATGGAAGGAATCTGGAAAGTTTCTGTTTATACAAGATATGGATGAATGTTGTATTGGCTAAAATAGTTGCATGATTATATCTTTATGCATAAAAAATTTCCATTATGAATATTCCTTATGAAATGTTTTTAACCACACAACTAGTGCATTTGACTTGTCGGAAAGATTGTGTACAATCGTCTACAAGAAAATAAGGATGAGACTTGTTCCAAAGAACAAGTGATGATAGTTCAAGATTCACTCCAATAAGCATACATGAAGATGAACCTGAAGCTTCCATAGAGAAATAAAAAGCTTCAGAAGAGTATAAATGAAGAATAGTATGAAGAGAATTCAAGAGGCCTTAGACACACTCTAGTTATGTGATACTAATGAACGACATCATTGATGCAAAGCCTTCTAGCTATGAAGAAGTAGACACGAAGAAAATGAAGGAGACTATGATCAAAGAGTACCAGTTCAAGGAGAATGATGTCTAGGATGCAGTATCGATACCTGAAGGGAAGTCCATAGTGTCTTCCATATGGATCTACAAGATCCATCATGCAATAGATGGAAACATCGTGGGATACAAGTCAAGATTCATAGCACGATGCTTCTCATAGAAATAAGGTATAGACTATGAAGAGACATTTGCAACCACTGGGAGTTGAGACACATGACAGGAAGACTCATGTGTCCAAATTAAAGAAGGCCTTGTGTGAGCTCAGAAGGAACCCATGGGATAACACATACATGAGGAGCTTAAAAATCACCTAGAGTGATGAAGATACTAACCTTTGCTACAAGATTGAAGAGGAAATCCTATAGAGGATGGAAATCTCACAGATGGGTGCGAGAAGAACTTTTCAACAAAGTTCAAGATAGAGGATCTCGGTATCCAGTGACCCTAGATGGATACATAGAATATTAGCAGAAGAGGAAGCTACTTGCCACTCCATTACATAATGTTTCAATACATAGAGTATGAAAGGTAGAGGGAGAATGATTCTTCACTTCAGAGGGAGTGACTATAGAAGATCCTGAGGTTCAACATGGTACGACAGGATGGACAACTTACTGATGGCTCTAGGATTTACTGAGAGTAAAGCACATTCCAACCTTTACTTCAAGGTTGAAGGAAGAATACAAGTGATTCTCCTGTTAAATGTCAATGACCTGTTCTTGACAAGAAAAGAGGAACTCTTTAAAGTTGCAAGAAGGAGACTTGCTGTCGAATTTGAGATGAAGGATTGGGTATGATGCACTACTTTCTAGACATGGAAGTGTGGTAGAGTGCAGATGGAATCTCCCTTGGACAAGGGAAGTATGCAGTGGAGATCCTAAAGAGGTTCAGGATGATGGACTGCAAGGCCATGGCCACACCTACGGCATCAAACTTGAAGCTATTGAGTGATACTTCATCAGAGACGCTTGATGCCATGATGTATCATCAAATTATTAGTTCATTGATGTTCCTGATGAATATGAGACCAGACATATGCTTTGCTGTGAACAACCTGAGCCATTTCCTGACGGATTTGAGACATGCTCACCTGGTTGCAAAGCATGTAGTGAGGTACCTGAAGGGTACAGTTGAGTATGGACTCAAGTATGATATGAATCAAAAGAATAACCTGTATGGTTATGTTGATTTGGATTGGTAGCGCCACTGAGAAGAAGAGCACCTTGGGTTGCTTCTTTAGATTGAGATCTAGTATGGGCTACTAGTTTGGCAGGATGGAGTCTTGCATGACGCTAAGTACAACTGAGGCAAAATATGTTTCCACTTGCTTGGATATTTGTGATGTAGTATGTTTCTTTTGAAAGCTGCTATTTGATTTGATTGATCTGACTTTCATTTTTGTATGATGCGAAGAGGAGCAGTGAAGCTCCAGTATGTGATCTAGGTCGAGATCTCTCAAAAGAGGGAGTGATGAGTTCTAGCATAGCCGGTGAGATAGGTTGTTTGAGCATAAAATCTTGGCGAAGCTCGTAGGTTGCTCAGACGTAATCATTCATGTAGGTTGTCCTCAGATTTAATCATTCCTGGTGAAGCTCATGGGTTATCCTTGGACATAATCATCCCTGCTGTGATTTTATGCTAGAAATGGACATAGTGAATTTTGAGTACTTGAGAGAGAATCTTGGTGTTCTTCAGATCGAGGTTCCTTCCAAGGGGAAGTGATGATTTCGAGAGCCTTTCCAACATGGTGGTAGGCTGGGCCTCCCATGGTCGGATGTAAGTGCTGAGCCTTTTTGACATAGTGGAAAGCTAGGCCTCCCATGGTTAGATGTAAGTGTTGAGCCTTTCCGACATGGTGGTAGGCTGGGCCTCCCAAGGTCGGATGCAAGTGCTAATCCTTTCTGACATGGTGGCAAGATGGGCCTCCCATGGTCAGATGTAAGTATTGAGCCTTTTCAACATGGTGGAAAGCTAGGCCTCCCATGGTCGAATGTAAGTGTTGATCCTTTCTGACATGGTGGCAGGCTGGGACTCCCATGGTCAGATGTAAGTTCTAAGCCTTTCTAACATGGTGGCAGGTTGGGCCTCCCATGGTCAAATGTAAGTGTTGAGCCTTTCTGACATGGTGGTAGGTTAGACCTCCCATGGTTGGATGTAAGTGCTAAGCCTTTTCGACATGGTGGTAGGCTGGGCCTCCCATGGTTGGATATAAGTGTTGAGACCTACATCCGACATGAAAAAAGGGCTAGCTCTGTAGAACTTCCTATGACGAGTAGATTTGAGAGATAACACCATTTGCTCGAGATATCGGCCACAGTGATGATGATGATCCAACTTTGATGATGATCCAGCTTTCATTAATATATAAAAACAATAAAATCAAAGAAAATGTTTACATTTTTTTTAAATAATCACTTTTATTATTATTTTATATATTTAAACTAAAAGTTACACAAACTAATAACTATAAACAATAAAAATAGGGTCATTATAGCTATTGTTTTTAAATTAATTCAATTGAGTCAAGTTAAAATATGTTTTTTCAAGATTAACTTTAATAAATAATTACATTGATAGGTGTTTATATCATAAAATTTGGGGTGGACTAATCCTTATGATTTTCCTAGATTGCATGAGTATGAGACAAGTGTATTGTCCAAATTGATTTTAAAGCGGTCATTTAAAATTTGAAATAGCAATTAAAAATAATAATATAAAAAATAACTTGTAATTGATGCATGGATAACTCGTAACTCATGCATGGATAACTATTAGTTGATACATGGATAAATAGCTTTATAGCAAACAACAAGTTCTAGATAACTTATTACTTGTAACACTTAACTTATGTTTTATCAATGTTCACCAGTCACAAATTAAGTGATTGTGCTAATAAACTCAACTATCAAATCACTTGAATTGTCCTTGAGGAAAGAGAATATCTTTTACATTTAGATTAGAGTGATAAAAGCATATGAATTGTCATAGGTACCATTGTTCATTATAAGTAAAGTTCATTTTAATGTAGTTACGACATGACATTTCATTATTGTTCCCTCATTATTTGACATAGAAAATCTCACACATTTAGATTCTTATGACATAGAAAATCTCACACATTTAGATTCTTATGACATAGAAAATCTCACACATTTAGATTCTTGGTATCATGAGACTTATTAATACACATAAATGAAAGGTAAAGGGGGGTTCAACCTATAAATTTTCAAAGGTGTCATGGTTCATTACAAGTAAACTTTATTTTAATGTAAGCTACTACACGGCATTTGTCTCATTTTTGAAAACTCATTAATCATTGTATTTCTTTGTTGATTTGATGTCTGGACCACTAAAAACTCCAAAGTCTTGCAAAATAAATTATTTTGTGAATCCCACCTCACCTCAATTTATAAAGTCATGCACCATTCGTAGATGCGGTGTTTAGGCCATGAGATTGTCGTTCTAATCAACAACAACCAAATCGAGCCCAAAGAGTGGAGTAAGGAGCATAAATTTTATTTTATTTTTCGCTGAACTCTGTTTTTTTTTTTCCATAGAAAAAATCATATTTTATATATAGAATACAAAATACATGTGTTAATGATTCACTATCAAAAATTGATGAGTGACGATATAATCCATAATATACAGCTCATAAAAAAGATCTTGAAAAGCATAAGGCAATAGTGTACTCATACCAGAACAAAAAAGACATTTACATAGTTCATCAATAAATACTTAATGAAATAATCCTTCTAGAACAGTCTTCAAAGAAAGTATACAAGAACCAAGCCAACAAACTACTCCAAACAGTACTCAAAAATGAGTGAATCCAAACAGCAACAAATTACTTCTCCTTAGTAAAAATCCCAACTCCAAGAACCATAAAAACAACTTACTGCTCCTTAGAAAGTGACAAATCCAATCAGACCAAAAGGAAGTCTGCATAAACCTGAGACAAAGAAGTGTATCCAGATATAATGTCCCAAAAGAAAAACAGACAAGTCCAATAGGAAGTGTATCCAGACAGTAACAAAATACTGCCCCATAGAAATGGACAAGTCCCACCATGATCTCATCAATAAATATAGTCCAAAAACTGTAAAAAAAACCATCCAAAGACTCCTTGAGTGCAACCAAAAAGTCCAAAAGATCATCTATCCATCATCAGAAAAATTCCCACAAAAACATTCATATAGACTGAATTCTATCCATCAGAGAGTATAATAACCATGATCATAACACCCAAAAACATTCAAAACAAGTAAAAATGTTCCAGCTTGTCCTCCCAAAACTACATCATTATAAAACCTGGAAAGTGTCATGTCTAACAGACCCCTGAAATTCAGAAATTGACCAAAAACCAATCTGTACTTTCCCACCATCATTAGCTAAATGGTCCGCTAATGAATTCCTCTCTCTATAGATATGTTTGAAATCTACCTTATAAAAACAATCCGACAGTCTGATGACTTCTTGTAAAATATGAGCCAGTTGTATATTATGGATTCTGAATTTTCCCATGATCCAGTTAATGACAAGAAAGGAATCACCGAACACCTGGATATTAGTGATCTGCTTATCCAAATCCAGGATTAATAGTAATTTCAAAGCATATAACTCTGCCATATTATTGGTCCCTACCCCCAACCCAGCGTTGAAGGTGAGAAAATGATCATCTGAAAGAAAAAGTATGCCCCCATCTCCACACAATTTTGGATTACCAATTGCAGAACCATCAAAAAAACCCCAAGGTTGGCTTTTGTCAATTATTTCCTCAAAAATAATTCTAATTTTCAAGACAACATTATCCTGTGATAATATGACAACATACCCAAACTATAAGCTGATACCTACGTAGGAGTTGGTAAAAAGTCGTCAAAACAACTATTGTTTCAATCCTTCCAAATGAACCAGGAAAAAATAATAGGAAATGCTCTGAATACTTTTACCTTAATGTTCAGAACCCACTTCTTCAAACAAGATAGTAAAGAGTCCCCATCCCAAATATTCTGTAAATTGTACTTAGCTTCGATCTCCTTCCAAAGTCATTTTGTATAAGGAAAAACTGCACCTATATGATAATTAGTTTCTTCATCATCTTTGCATAAGTAACACCTTCCAGGACCCTCCCAACCTTTATGATTAAGTAAATCCCAAGTAAATGCTTTGCCTAAAAAAAGAAACTAGCAATAAATCTTAGATTTAAGTGGACATTTACAAAGCCAGAACATGTTCCACCACCATCCAGTTTCCACATCATACTGATCCAAGATCAATTGCAAATAACCTCCTTTGGGAGTGTACTTACCAGATTTAGCCTGGTTACATACAAGTAAATCCTCATTATTACTAAATCTGATATGACTAGATTTCGGGATAGCTAGAGAGCCATTCCATGCAATAATGTCCAATTCCTTAGCAAGACCTAGATCCACAGAGCTTAACTAGCCTTGTTCCATCCTACAGGAAACATTTTCTATCCCAACATCTTTCAAAAACAAATAACCTACAGAATGCATAACTTCAATCAAATGAGAAGGTAAACTATGTCTCCATTTGCAACCTGTCCATGGATCCAAACCAATACGAACATTAGCTCCATTGCCAATCTTCCAAACCAGATAATCGCCAATTAGATAAAAAGACCAGAGCACATATTTCCAACAGATTGAGATACCTGATTTCTTCTTATCCTTTTCTCTGATCCAGTCCAGCAAAGTAAGAGGCCTAACATATTTCTGCAAAACAATCTGTACCCACAAACCTGAACCATGAATAATGTTCCAAACATTCTTTGCAGCCAGAGCTTTGGAAAAAAGTATAGGGACTTTTAAACCCCAACCACCCAAACATTTAGGCTTTTCCAAGACCTTCTAGGAAGTCCAAGGCAAACCATTAGATGAATCACAGTAACTAGACCAAAGAAATGTAAAGCATAATTTCCTGATTTTCTAAATGATCCCTAATGGGATCCAGAAATGCATCTAATAAATAGGAAAAGCCTCAAGGACTGATTTAACCAAGACAAGTTTGCCACCCCTGGACAGCCATCTGAAACTCCAGTTTTTTATACGTTTCTCAACTTTGACTATGAGCCAATCCCAAAATTCAATAAATATCTGCAAGGTTTTAAATGAAAACCAAGGTATTTCATACCACTGTCAATTTTGAGGACAGTATATGAAAAAATATTTTGTAAAGAGATCAGCTCAGATTCATCAAGCCTAGAAAAGTAGAAAGATGATTTATTCTCATTTATCATCATTCCTGAAGCTTTAGTAAAGTCCATCAATAATTCATACAACATAGATAAAGACTGAGCAGATCCATCAGTAATCATAACAATATCATCCCCGAAAAGAACATGTGTCAATGATATATTATTACCAAAAGATATACCTCTGTATAAACCATTTCATTTAGCAGATAATAGTGCCCTACTCAAGCCTTCAGCAACAACGAGAAAAAGCAAAGGTGCTAGAGGGTACCCTTGTCTAAGACCTCTACCAAATCTAAAAAAACTAGAGGCCACCCCATTAATCAGGACAGAAAAGGAGACAGAGGTTAAACTACTCATAACCTATGTAATAAATGAAACCCCTAACCCCATCTTGGTTAAAATAACTCTTAAGTAAATCCAGCTAACTCTATCATAGGATTTTGATAGATCGATTTTAAGAAGCACAGACTTTAAACCTTTAACATGAATTGTATGTAAACCTTCCTGGATAGAGCCCACATCATCATGTATTTGCCTGCCAGGAAAAAACCCAAACTGTTCCTGGTAAATATATCTGCCCAAAACCTGCTTAATCCTGGTTGATAAAATTTTACCAATAATCTTATAACAGAAGTTACATAGAGAAATTTGTCTATAATCATCAAAAGTACTAGGACAATCCATTTTAGTAATCAAAACAATAAAAGTAGAGTTGAAAACAGCTGGAATTTTTCCCAACTGCCTAGAATCCTCTATAACCCTTAACAAATCCACACTCATCACATCAAAAAGTTCCCTATAAACCTCTACTAGGATCCCATCAGGTCCAGGACTTTTATGATTCTTACTTTTAGTAAGAATAAATTTAATCTCCTCCAGTGTAACAGGTTTCATAAGGTCCCGATTTTCCTCAGCAGTAATGGAAGATGGAAAATTACCAGATATTTTCAGAAGTTCTGTAAGGTTTAAATTTAGATCATCCTGAAAAAGAGACTCAAAGTGCTGAACCCCGGCATCTGCAATGGCCTCAAAACATTCCACAGAAACCCCCCTATCTCTGTAATCTTCCAAATGGAATTTTTGTGGTTTCTTTGGTTAGAAAATTTATGAAAGAAAGGTGTGTTGTCATCCCCGCACATCAACCAAATAGCTCGGCTCTTTTGTCTGGCTTCATGCTCTCTATCCAAGAGAATTTTTCTCTTGCAAGTTTCCAAATCAACCAAACCATCCTTATCCTCATCAAACGAGAAACCAAAACCAAACTTATGAGAATAAGCTGAAATCAAAATTTGAATTTCCAGTAATTCTTTGGACTCATTCTCCTTTTGCTTAACAGACCAAGCTAAAGAGGCAACCTTTAATCTTTTAAGGTTAGAATTAAAATGTGAGGCCGAAGAATCATGAAAATTATCAGAAAAAACCACCCAAGTATCTGATAAAATTTTAACCATATCTTCATGTTCAAGCCAGTGAGGATTGAACTTAAAAGGGCTTTTCAACTGGACCCCTCTATTGAGAATCTAAAGAAAAACTGGTTGATGATCAGAATCACCACCACTGCCAACCCACTAATGATAAAAATAATCAAAATCAAGCATATCAGCTGATAAGAGGAACCTATCCAATCTTTTACAAATACTTTCATTACTAGTCCATGTAGGAATCACAACAGTAGGAGTGATGTCCATGAGCCCATAATAGTCTAGAAATTTAGTGAAAAAGACAGATAGGGAATCCAATCTAGCCCTAAAACCCCAAATTTCAGAAAGACCCATCGTGAAATTCAGATCCCCTCCTAAAATTAATTTTTCACATTTCATACAATCCAAATCCAATAGATTTTTATGAAAAACTTCTCTGTCAATATATGGTCCATAAATGTTTACTAGACAAACATCCAGATTGATTTCCAGAGAGAACAAAGATGCACAAAGTCCCGATCCCACACCCCATGCATTTAAAAGATGGAAGAATCTGGACTTCCAGCCTAAAAGTAGACCTCCATATTTTCCTTGTGCATCCAAGGATAAAAAGGTCCATCCCTTCAAGATAGATTCCATTTCATCCACAAACAGAACCCCATTCCCCATAGATTCTTGCAAAAACACAACATCCAAATGTTGTTCTTCTACTAATCTACATATGGCTAGTTTTTTTGGTTTACTAGAAAAACCTCGATAATTTAGGGTCATAAAAATCATAATATCACCATATCAAGGGAATCCACTACTCTAAGTGCCCCATTGCCAAAATATTGATCCCTCTCCATCAAAATTTCATCAGAAACCCTCGAATCCCCTTGTCCCAATCCATAATCAGATAAAAAAGGGTTAAAACCAGGCAATTTGGTACATGATCTAAGAAAGTATCCTGAACCATTTGGTTTTTTCAGAGGGTTAGTAAGCCCCAATTTACTCAACACAGGAACAGTCGATCCAACATCCAAATTACTAGCAGAACCCAAATCAGGTAAAACAATAGATTCAATAGTTTGTGAAGGCTCAGGACATACAAATGATCTAGTAACCAATCCGTCATCCCCAGGACAACGCACAGTTAGCATCTTCTCATCCACAGATAATATAAGAAGAGACTGAAAATATTTATCCAAATTACCAACTAAATCCTAGTCAAATAGACTAATAGGATGAGTCTGAGTATGCACAGAATCTACCAAATCCAAAGAACTAGAACCCAAAATCCCAACCCTAGGAGTAATAGTAATAAACTCCTCAGGATCCACACGAAAAATTTCAAGGATCATAATTTCCAGTAGAGAAGGTATCCAACCCCTCAACCCTAGGACTCACAGGGACAGTTTTAAATTCCTTATCCATAGATAAAACCGGCTTAACAATTTTTATTTTTTTCCAATAAGGTTTTATCCCATCCCAAAAATCTCTGTTGGAAGTTAAATTATAGTGGGAAGCCAAATGGCCATATCTATGACATCTATTACATTTGAAAGGTATGCCAACATAATCAAGACATTGAGAGTAAACAATATCATGAAATTTGATATCAATTTTTCGAAGCAAGGCCTTTACGAAGGTCTAATAGGACCAGAACCCTTCCCAGGAAACATACCCCAGACTCTAAGAAAGAAAGATCCACTTCCAGAAATAAACCCCAGGTATTACCTATAAGCTTGAAAAAATCCAAAGACCAGAGTTCAAAAGGTAAGTTTGGTAATTTAACCCAAACCGACAATGAATCATACCTCTTGGTCCTTGGATCGAACAATGGAGTCCAGCGCTTGAGAAATAATCCATAGAGATGCCATTTCCAGGTCTTGGACAATATTCGTACAGAATCCTCCTCGCAGTGGAATTTAAAGGCAAGCCATCCCCTCGGTAAAATTAAAATATCTGGACAGGATATATTATTCCAGGCTCCAAGAGCCCAATTTTTAATTCTAGCTGGAGAAACCCTACGACCACTAAAATGGCCAACCAGTGTTAACGCATGGGTAAGGAAAATATTATTCAGTGCTATATCCTCTCCCACCACCAATAATGGAAAATTCACAAGCCTAACAGGTTTTGTCCAGCGTCTATTGGATGTCGGTAAGGGTTCCATCGACCCCTCTGGCCCATTCGAAACACCAACCCCTAGATTAACCTCATTCAACTTCTGCTCTTTACAGACATCTGCATCAAACTATAGCTCATTATACTCATCACCACCACAACAAGAAAGAACCTCATCCACCTATTGTGAAACCGGACCAAAAAACTTATCATCATGCGAAAAACCCTGATCCAAACATGTATCAAAACCCAATTCCTCCATAACCGGATTGTCACACACCAACGCCAAACTCGATGCTCGACCCCCAATCAAAACCAACTGCTCAGAAAAAGAAACCATATCATCTACGAATTTCCCCAAATCATAGATACCAGAAGATCTAACAACATTAGAATCCAAATCCGCCTAGTTCTGTATCCTACAACTGTCACTCAACTTCTCCAAAGCAGGAGAAGATTCACCAACCCCAACCTTCAGAAGAGGACCAAGACTGATAGAATCCTCACCCATCACCCCCAAACTACTACACAAGTTCAGCCCCCCAATCAGATGTAAATCCTGAGCTAAGACAAAAGGTAAAACCAGATCAAAAACCTTCAAAACCTCCACATCTCCACAGTACCATAATATGGACCAGAAACAGAAGGTAAACCCGAAGAAAAAACCAAAACCCCTGCAGCATCATGCACAGCCAGACAAGGATATGGAACCGGCACAGTTGATAAACCCGGAGAAAAACCCATATTACCCACAGTGTCTCGCACAGATAGACTAGGAGAACGAGTAAACCTGAAAGAATGAGTAGCCGAATCCCATAATTTTGAATTTTCCCAACATCTATTTGGTGGAGTACAAGCCAAATCTTTAATGGTCCGGAAGGACATTATGCCAAATCTCCGCCAAATCTAATAAAAAAACACTAAAAAGATATGTTAAAATAGCAGAATCATGGAATAACTTCAAACAAGATGAAAACCACCCTCGAAACCACCAGGGTTAAATTCCCCTCAGATCAAAACGAGTGACGTGGAAATCAACATAAGCCCAATATCAATGCCTAATCAATGATCATACTCATAAAAATGACACATTCCACCAACGAAATAAAACCAGCACGAATGCATCAGCCAAAAGGAAAAAACCAAATCAAGAAATCTGTGTGCCATCAAGACAAAAGTACCAACTGAACCTGTTCCTCGAACCTCCTTTCATGTTCGAAACTCCACGAGGGCCATTACTGCACCAATCATCTGCAAAAAATTAATCCAAAAAAAAAAAGACAAAACAAGAAACAGAAGTACGTTCTGTACCATTTCGCCAAAGTATGTCAGCAAAGGTCAATCCATTATGATAAACATAACATGCATGAACTCTCCTATCTAAGGGAGCGATGATTTCATAATCATGAGCATGAGTTTTGTTCATGACTTTCACTTTTTCATAACTTGATTTATCATATTCACGTGATTTTTGATAAGTTGATTTATCACAAGTTTCGGAAGAGGTGAGGTGAATATTATATTCACCTCATATTTTTTTGGGGGAAGTTTATATATATAAAGTTTCTTATATATTATAAAAAGTTTTGTTTATTATAAAAAAATTTATAAAAAATTTTAATTCGAAAAGAGGAGTTAAAAAAAACTATTAAGAGACTTTGCATTGTTTATGGCTTCTAGCAATCATAACCAGCTTTAGATTTCTCCCAGGAAAAAGGACTATAATGTCCAAGCCACAATGATGGTGATCTATTTGAGATCAGAAGATGTGTGGGAATATACCATGCATGGCTATTCTGAACTAGGAAATGAAGCAGCTGAAAAAGGCCTATCAAACAGAGAGAAAAATATCCCGAGGATTCACAGGAAGAAGGATGTGAAAGAATTGCATCACATAATGAAAGCTTTGGATAACAACATATTTCCAAAGATATTGGCTTCATTGCATGCCAAATGGGCATTGGAAACCTTTTCAACCAGTTATCAGGGTGTTCGTAAGATACAAACTGCTAAACTCCAAAACTTAAGAAGAGATTTTGAAGAGCTGAAGACGAAATAATCAAACACAGTGGATTCTTTCATGGCCCAAGTCATGGGAATTTTTAATCAGTTGAATACCTATGGTGAAAATATTGAATATCAAAGGGTGTTTAAAAGGGTTCTAAGATCCCTACCCAGTAAATTTGATCCGAAAGTTGTAGAAATTCAAGAAGCAAAAGATCTAAGCACTCTCTATAGACGAGTTGACCAAATCATTTCTACCATATGAATCAAAAATCAATATGAATGAAGGTTCCTCTCTAGGGAATGCTTTCAAATCACAAGTCTCCTTCCCAAAAGGTAGAGGCAGAGGAGGATCAAGAAGAAGAGGAAGAGACAACCGAAGCAATGGCAAGAAAGATCAAGATCATGATCATGATTATGAAGACAGGAATTGCAGTAAAACTAAGCCAAATAAATCTAATGTTATGTGTTATTATTGCAATAGATATGGACATTATGCTAATGAATACAAGAAGAAGAAAGACGATCAGGAAAAATAGAATGCTAATGTGACTAATGCCTCTAAGAACAAAAAATATTTGTTATTTCTTACATGTCATGTTGCACATGAAATCCCAAAGGGACTTTGGTTTTTAGATAGTGGCTACAACAACCATATGACATGTGATAAAGGTATAACTGCATACCTAGATGAATCAGTGAATACATAGGTCAAAGTCGGAACGAATGAGGTGGTTCCAGTTCTTGGAAAATGAGTGATCAACATCTTGATCCAACAAGGCCAACATAATACAATTACAAATGTATGTTATGCTCTAGGATTGAAGCATAATATGCTCAGCATTCAAAAAATCATTGAAAGGATAATATTGTGGAATATATGACAAACCCCAAATAGACAAATGATCATCAAAGTACAAGTGACTTGGAACATGATGTATCCACTAGTCATGAATTGGAGCAGCAAGGTGAGCTCTTTTGCCCAAAAAGAAACATGCATGGATGATTATTGGTTAAGGTATTTCATATATGGACATATTAACTTTCTTGTTCTAAAGTGGTTGTAGCATAAAGAGATGGTTAAAGGATTACATCCTATGAAGGATCCAGCAAGTAGTTGTGAATGTTGCATTAATGCAAAGCAACACATTGATAGTTTCCCTAAAGGTATGTCTCGAAGGGCGCATGCACCTCTAGAACTTGTTCATACTAATATATCCGGTCCAATGAAGAATTAGTCAATTGGTGGAAGCCATTATTTTCTTACATTCATTGATGATTTCAATAGAAACACCTTGGCGTATTTCCTTCATCAGAAGTCTGAAACTTTTGGCAAGTTCAAGGAATTTAAGGTTCTAGTTGAAAAACATAGTGGTCATAAACGCAAAGTATTGGGATCAAATGGAGGGGGAGAGTATGACTCAAAGGAATTTCATGATTACTACAAATATCATGGAATAAAGAGACAATTCACTAAAAGATGTACACCTCAGTAGAACAGTGTTGCAGAACACAAGAACAAAACCATCAAGAATATGGCAACAAGCATGATGAAGAGAAGAAGCTTGTCCTGTGAATTTTTCAAGATACGCATTGGCTTGCATTGTTCATATGTTGAACATATCTCCATGAATAATAGAGTACCGCAGGAAGCATGGACATGTTTTAGTTGTAGTGTTTCTCATTTCATAATATTTGGTTCCATTGCTTATGCTCATGTTCCTAAAAAACACATAAAAAAGATAGATGACAAGAGTGAGAAACACATCTTTCTTTGATTCGATGAATAATCTAAAGCCTACAAATTGTATAACCCTGTTACCAAAAGGGTTATCATCAGTAGAGATGTATTGTTCAAAGATGAAGAGTCATGGGATGGAACCATAGATAAGGTTGTGGGAGCTACAATATCCCAACCAGAAGATGAAGACAAAGAAGAGGAAGAGAAGGGTCTGATATCGACACCAATAACAAGTACTCCAACAAGGACATCTAGAAATTTAGTTCAAGGTGAGGCATCAAGATTATCAAATCGATATACTCCTAGTCTGCAATCAGGTAATGAATCTTATCAAAGTAATAGAAAGAGAAGAATATTAGAATATATTTATGATGAATTGGATGCAAACACCGATTTTTCTTTTATTGCTAGTCAATGTATGCTTTATGAAGAGGTAGTAAAAGAACAGCATTGGTTCAAATCTATGGATGAAGAGATAGATTCCATTGAAAGAAATGGTACATGGGATCTTGTTGACCTACCTAAAGATAAGGAAACTATTAGTGTGAATAGGGTCTATAATACCAAACTCAATGAAAAAAGGTGAGATTGTTAGGTACAAGGCAAGGTTAGTAGAAAAATGTTTCTCAAAACAACCACGAATTGATTTTGGAGAAACTTTTGCACCAATGGCCAGATTAGGCATAGTGAGAATAGCCCTAGCAATAGCAGCCTAGAACAAATGGAAAGTGTATTAGTTGGACGTTAAGTTGACATTCTTCTGTGGAATTCTTAAAGAAGAATTTTATGTCCAGCAACGACAAGGATATGAAATCAAAGAACATGAAGAGAAAGTTTACAAGTTGAAGAATACTATATATGGGATCAATCAAGCTCTAAGAGCTTGGTACAACAAAATTGATTCATATTTGATAAAAAATGGTTTAGTAGAAGCAATAAAAAACCAACTCTTTACATAACGTTAAATCAACATGGACATATTTTGATAGTTTGGTTATATGTTAATGATATTATTTTCATAGGTAATCTTTCAGTAGATGAATTCAAGGCACCTATGAAGAAAGAGTTTAGGATGACATATCTAAAGTAGATGAATTTATTTCTTGGCATAGAGGTAGAACAGTCAGAAAAAGGTACATTCGATATCTCAAAGTAAATGTGTCGATGATGTGCTTAAGTGATTTAGAATGCTTAATTGCAAACTGACACCTACACCAATGGGAACAGGTACAAAGTTGAGTAAAGAAGTGTTGGGTATGTTTTATATTCTTTGCATGTGTGTATGTGTGTGTGTGTGGGGGGNTGGCTCAGGAGGGGTAATAGGTGGAGGCTAGGAGGCGTGTCAATTCCCTCCCCCTTTCATGAAGCAGAAATCACAAATGGGTGGTATCCTATTTTCAACATAAAAAATTGTCACTACAATGTTTTTGATTACGAGCATAGCAAGTTTGAATTTTTTTGGTCAACTTTAGGCTATTTTGGGGATTTTTCTAAAAATATGTAATTTAATCCTGGTTAAAGGATTTGGGTCTATTTTTAATTCAAGTTGATGGATTATCATATTAGATGTTGTGGAATACCTCTTTTTTGTATTGTGAGTGATTCATAATGATAATGAGAAAATAAGAGGTGTGGCTCCAAAGTTTGTTGGTTTTCCCCATTAAGGGTTTCCAAGGTAAATCTTTGTGTATTATGTGTGAATGTTGTGGTGTAATATCTATTTTGATTAAGATAATATGTATTCTTTTCTTCTCTGTACAAGTTTAAAACTTACAAGAAGATGACAGTCCCAAACTAGATCCAACACTATTTAATAAACTTGTAGGAAGTTTATTGTATCTCACAGCTATGAGACCATATATTATGTATGCAGTCAACTTAATTTCCAGTTTCATGGAGTCTCCCAAAGACTCACATTGGAAATTTTGCAAAAGGATCTTACAATATGTTGTGGGGACTTCAAGCTATGGAATTTTATACTGAAGCATTGAGTATAATGCTTTGATAGATTTTATTAACAATGATTTTGCGGGATGTTTGGATGAAAGGAAGAGCACTTCCCCTCATGTTTTTCATCTTGGATCAGGAGTCATTTCATGGGAATCCAAGAATCATCCCATCATGACTAATTCATCAGCAGAAGAAAAATATGTAGCAGTGACATCAGCGGCATGTCAAGCAGTCTCGTTACATGGATTTTTGGAAGGTATTTAGTAGAAAAAAAAAGGTCCAACAACAATATACTATGACAACAACACAATGATTCCCCTTCCAAGAATCATGTATTTCACTAGAAGAGTAAGCACATTGATACCATATTTTTTTCATAAGAGAACTTGTGAACAATGGTGAAGTTCATGTAGAGCATTATAATTCAATTGACTAATTAGCTGACATATTCACAAAGCTATTGATAAAAGAAAATTTTGAAACTCATAGAGATAATTTAGGCATTGTAAAATCTACAGTAGTCAATTGTCGTAATTAAGAGGGAGTGTTAGAAATAGCAATTAACTCCCACTTTAGCTTTAGTTATATTATTAGAAGTGCAGTTCAGTTCAGTTAATAAAGCATGCAAAACATAAGGCATAAATCACGCATGCATGAAATTTCGTTAGGTTAGGGTTTTAGCTTTTAAATACTTCATCAAAGTTTCCTTTTTATTGCATCAACTAGATCTTCTATTTATCAATAAAGATTGAAGAGACATAGCTCATTATGCATAATCTTTGTGTTAAATTCTTCCTCCAACCTTCAACAACTAGACTCACTTTTTATCTTTGTACTTCCATCATTTTTGAGATGTGCCCAACACAGGTTGCATACTCTTCCACACATAATGAATGCATATGGATTACATTGAAAAATAAGTTGGGATTATCCACGCTAAAAGTTCCAAAACTGAAATCCATCCAGACAATCCTTTTGACTACATTCAAACTTTTAAATAGCAGTTTCCATATTGAATTATAGAATAGATATGGAATTTGGTAGTTCATCACGTATTATCCATTCATCTCTTTTCTATGGCGTGTATACCAATAAATATTGATTAACATTATATGATTCATGGAATAAGCGTGTTTCCACAAATATGGGTAACACTTTTTGGCAAGCGAAGGGCACAATTACATTAAAACGATAGCTCGATCAACTTTTTTCAGGCCGTCGATCAAGATTTAAAAGGATTGATTGAGGGCTTAAAAAATCACTCGATCGAGCTATATAAAAATTCTTGTTCAAGCATCTCCAATTGTTATCACAATAAAAACTAAAAAAAACAACTTATTTCATTGCATTTGTTGCATACAAATTTACTAAAAGGCTAATAGAGACGGGTTACAAATATGATAGATATAATATATGTGTAATTATTGTTTATAGATGAGAAAGTTCATATTCATTTAAAGATATGGGTGCAGAGTAATTGAATTTTTATATGTGATTGACCCATATCTGCAAATGAATCCCAAGTGGAACTCGAGGTAGTAATGCATTTACTTGATTAATTTTCAAGGTATTTTTTATTATCCACATGTATCATTTTTTTAAATTATATTTTCTTAAATTTCATTATCATATAATTCTATATTTGTCTTTATTTGAATTCAAAAAGATCGATGGACCTTAAATGTTACCAGTTTAAAAAAATGATTAACAATTTTTTTCGGTGTCCATATTCGATCACGGATTGTGGACACTCATTTTTTTTTATTTAAATAACTTGATCGAGCTATTGAGCTCGATCAATGTTTCGCACTAACCACGTGGTTAAATCCTTAGTTGAGATATTTGAAAATCCATTCAAACCCTCAATTGAGGGTTTTAAAGACCTCGATCGAGCTATTAGCTCATTCAAGGGCTTAAAATACATTCCTCTAGCATTTTTTCTGCAGTTTGAAATTTTATGCCCTCTTCACTAAGCCTAAACTTTGTCATAGGATGAAACTTAGGTGATGAAATTCATACCATTAAACTCATCAATGAATCATTTTTCCATTGACATATAATTTGTGTGTTTTGGATTTCGTATGATATTTTTTCTTTTCAAAATTACTCTTGAAAACCATGTCCACAACTTCGAAGCAGTGCAAAGAAAAATCAACAATAGTAACAACAATTTTTTTTTAAATACATACGCCCGAGAGAAACGAGTCCTCTTCAAAAAATTTATTTTATTTTTATTTTTTTTACCAGTAAAAGAAACTTTTACATGCACATAGGTGTGTACAAAATGCGACTAAAATTGTCACTTGACACATTTGAAAATTAATAAAAAAATGCATTTTTTAGAAAAAAAATACAAAACAATATGTACGCCTCAGTGCATTCTGTGTAGATCGTGTGTGTGAGTGTGTGTGTATATATATATATGCATTTGTTACTAAATTATTTTATGTGCACAGATCAGTCACTTGTTAACTTTTCCAAAAATTTACAAAGACAAGTCTATCATTAAATGCAATTTTAACATATTAAATGATATTATTAAATTTTCAACAAAATATACGTGGAAAGAAAACATAATTCCCTACAATTTTTAATTTTTGTTGCATCTCTAAATTCACATGGAAAATATTAATTTTGAGGGGTTCAAATTAATAAATTGGTAAAAAAAATGAATTTTCACCATCATTTTTGGACAAAAGTGTTAGTCGTCTTCATGGATTCACCAATAACATGTTTCCTTTCCTATTTTGTTCCTCTCACTTGTCAATTCATTTCTTCTCTTTGAGTGACTTGGATGGATGACGTTGGTATTAGGAATTGTTATGTTTGATGCACCCACCTAGGATATTTGATCACACTTGTTAAAATGTCTCCTCAGTCATGTGACCAATGATATTTAACCCATAAAGTAGTGTTTTTATTTGAGGAGGATACCCCATCTGATATATATAATAAGAGGAGAGGATAGGTGTAGGAGATCATGCGACACACACACACACACACACACTTATTATTGTATGTGTATTGTGAAAATTTGAAGTCGAGGCTAAAAACTAACTCACCAAACCCTATGGTTCATATAGGATCTTCTCAAAAATACCTTTAAATATAGGCAATACAAAAAAAGTATATTTTGTGATAATGTTAAATAATAACTTATAATTGCTAATGGGAGTAACTAAGATAGTCAACACTCCCACCTAATTATGACCACTACAAACATGAGCACAAACAATGCCTAAGTGTTGTCTTTGAAATTCAAAACTCTTTCTTGCTAATGGATTCGTGAATATGTATGCTAGCTAATCTTTGGATACACAGAACTGTAAGTTAATGTTTCCATTATTCACTAGCTCGAGTATGAAGTGATATGAAGTATCAAAGTGTTTACTTTTGCGGCGAAACACATGATTCTTGGATAAGGCAATGATTGAGTTGTTGTCACAAAATATAGGAGTTTCCTACTTTTCTTCACGTGCAAGATCACTAAAAAATCCTCTCAACCATATTGCTTGACATGATGCTGAAGTTGTCACATATTTTTCTTCTTTTGAAGATATTGTATCAATGGGTTGTTTCTTGGAATCCCATGAGATCAAACTTGTGCCGAAATGAAATGCATATACACAATTACTCTTCATATCATCAATGTTGTCTGCAAAATGACTATCTATATATGAAACAAGTGATTTATCTTTAGAATGAGAATACCATATACCATAATTTATTATACTTGAAATTTACCCCAAAATCTTCTTTCCAACCATCTAATGAGAGTCTTTGGGAGACTCCATAAATGTGGAAATGAGACTTACTACATGCATAATATGAAATCAAGTAGTTGTAAGATACATAAGACTTGTTACTAGCCTCTTATACATTGTGGAATTAACTTGTCTTTTATCATGTTTGATCAACTTTGTGCATGTAAAAATAGGTTTGTTTTTTGGTTTACGCTTGTTCATTCTAAATCTCTTCAAAATATTTGTGGCATATTTCTATTGAAAAATACAATTTCATTGTGCATATTGATCTACTTATATCCCAAGAAAATACTTCATTAAACTAAGATCAATCATCTCAAACACTTCTTTCATGACTATTTGGAATTCATTCAATAGCAGGTTTCTAATATATATCATGCCATCAACATTTGAGAATGGCATTGGAAGTGATAAGCGAGCATAAGTTGTACACAAAGCTAAGAAAATGTGATTTTTTGTCAAAAGAAAATTCACTATTTGGGTCACATTATTTCATAGAAAGGAATATCAATGTACCTTGAAAAGGTTGATGCCATCATGAATTGACCAAATCCATAAAATGTAACAAATGTGAGGTGCTTTAGGTTTCTTGTTGGTTATTATAGAAGGTTCATTGAAGGATTCTCCAAGGTTGCACACCCCATCACTTCATTGCAAAATAAGGGAATAAAATTTTAGTGGACAAAAAAATGTGAAGAAAGCTTCTAGTTGTTGACGAAGATTCTTACAATTGTGCCAATTTTAAGAATTGAAAACCCAAAAAAGGATTTTGTGGTGTGTATCGATGCATGTAAACAAGGAATTAGAGGATTTCTTATGCAAGAAAATCATGTGGTATGTTATGAGTCGAGAAAACTGAAAGAACATGTGAATAATTATGTTACCTGTGATTTAGAACTTGTTTCCATAGTGCACGCTTTGAAAAAGTGGAGGCACTAATTGATGGGAAGGAAAATTGAGCTTAGGGAAAACCACGTGGTCTTAAATATTTATTTGAACAACCAATACTAAACATAATACAAGCTAGATAGCTGGAATTTTATTTGAATTTGATTTTGAGATCAAGCAAATAAAATGGAAAGAAAATAAAGTGGTTGATGAACTCAATAGAAAATACATGCAATGCATCTGGCATGCGTTAGCATTTTCCAATCAGAATTCAGGAAAAAGAATGTTGATTCTCATACTGAAGACGAGAAGTATGTGCAAATAAAAGACAAATCACAGTAATAGAATTTGGTAAATAGGTATAAAGGATATCGTTTGGAGAATGATGGGATTCTTATTTATAAATATAGAATTTATATTCCTAATGTGGCATATTTGAGGAGAATTATTATTGATGAAATCAATAAAATGTCAGATTTCAGTCACCAAGAATACTAGAAAACATTCGCTACATCAATGAAACAATATTTTTGGTCAATAATGAAGGAAGACATTGTTGAATAAATTTCTAAATGCATGAAATTCCAACAAGTGAAGGTTGAACATCAACACCTAGTAGGTTTATTAAATCATTTTCCAATTCCATAATAGAAATGGGAAGTGGTAACTACAGATTTTATTACCATATTGCCAACTACTTCAAGAGGGCACAATTCCATTATGGTTCTGGTAGATAAATTGTCTAAGGAATAACGTTCTATTGCTGTTAAATCTACTTACAAGGATGATAAGATATCAATAATGTTCATGAAATAAATTTTCAAATTTCATGGCTTACCCACAACATTTGTATCCGACCGTGACACCAAATTTACTTTTAATTTTTGGAAAATAGTTTTTACAAATTTGGGTGTACAATTGAACATTAGTACTTCCTACCATCTTCAAACATATGGACAAATAGAAATACTAAATAAAGTGATTGAAGACATGCTTTGCATGTATGTGATAGATAGACCATCCAAGTCAAAATTATTTACACTTGGTAGAGTATGCATATATCAATGGGCAAGGAACATCATTGGTAATGAGTCCATTTGAAGCTTTGTATTGAAAAAGGAGCAAGAGACCAATGAGTTGGGATAATCTAGTGACCATAATTTTCCTTAGGCTATAATTACATAAGGAAATAGAGAAAGAGGTTGCAAACATTAGGAATAATTTAAAGGAAACCCAAGATAGACATAAAATCTATTGAAATAAGAGTTGAGTGCATAGGGAATTCAATTTCAAGGATCATGTTTACCTTCAAGTGAGGCCATGGATGAGTTATTTAAATATTGTGAGTTGTGCGAAGCTATAACTGTGGTCCATTTTAAGTGTTTGAGAGGATAGGGCCAGTTGCATATAGAAGTGCATTTCATGCTAACACTAAAGCTCATAATGTTTTTCATGTTTCTTTGCTTAAGAAATGCGTACATGAACCTAAACATGTGACTAAATGGGATGTGATTTAGGTGGAACCTTAGGGAGAGTTTAAAACATAGCCACCATGCATCCTTGAAAAAAAAAAAATAATTCTTTGTAATTGATCCATGGAATAGGTAAAGGTGCAATGGAAGGACATTGGTCTAGATAAGGATGCATGGGAGTTGTAGGATTCCATGAGAGATGAATATCCATTTTGGTTCTAAGTTTTAGAAAACAACGAGGACAATGTTATTCCAAGGGGGAAGGGGGAATGTAATACCTCAAAATTTTACTAAGATAATATTGAATCAAATTATGTAAATGATGTAAATATGCTAGTTTGGATTCCTAGTGCAGACCCCAAGGCCAAGGGATGACTAGTGAATGGCTAGGCATATATAATATAAATATTTATATTTGGACCATGTGATTAGCTTGTCATGCTAATTAAAATATATGTGAATATTATGTTGCAATATAAATAATAAAATGGTCCAAGATGGTTATGTATAGAGCACCATAGGGGCTATGATTCCAATCGGGGTGAAGAGAAAAATGGTCCTATGGGAGATTAAATAATATATTACTAAGTGCCAATCTTAGAACTCATACATTTGGGTCCATGTTCCTTAAATGAGACAATTAATTAAGTTTGAATGTTAAATCAAATCATTAAATGCATGTATAAGGTTAATGTGGGGATTCTTCTCATGTATTTATGGAAGCATGGGATGAATATACTTCTATAACTATTTTAAGAGTCCTCTATTTGATGATAAGAAGTTATGCTAGTTTTATTTTTCACCATCTTCTCATTTCCTTCAGAGACTATCTTTCATGATTCTCATGCCTTTTTTTTTACAATTGAGTTTATAGTAGGCATAGTTTTCCTCTTATTGTTCACTACATTTCCATTACCATTGTTAGACTATGAAACAACCATAAATTCAAATTGTGAACATAAAAAATACAGAGCTTGGAGAAAGAGATAGTTGTAGATGAGCATAGAGTTTGGGAAAGATATTAACCTTTACCAATTGAGTTCTGTTTCTCATGAATGCTTGATAATCTATGAATTAATTTTACTAGATCTTTTTCCACAACAAATAACATGTTGGGCTCTTTCTAAACACACTGGTAAGAACTGTAAGGGTTAGAGAAGTGAAGGTAAATTCCTTCCTTGTGTTGTATAGGGTAGTAGAAAATAGTTCCATGGCTGGGATGGATGAGTAAGAACCCTATAAATGATCATAGGTGGGAAGTTTGGCTAAGCATGAGGGAAAATGAATTGTGAGTTGAGAGAGAGAAGCATGTAGGTGTTTCCTTTTTATTGGTGGCCTCATATCCTTTATTAGGGCTAGTATCTACAATTGATACCTACATTTGGGTGGAAAATCACTCATACATAGCTAGTTTCTTGGGATCTTCTTGTTAGAAAAGAAGTATTATTTTGTATATGAATGTGGAATGTTTTCATTTTCTTCATGTGATAACTATGAAGGTGTATGCATGATGTGTGTTTGTGTGTGTGTGTGTGTGTGTGTGTGTGGATGGAGTTTAACTTCCACTATGTTTTACATTTATCAATATACACATGCAATTTTTATTTATGGGTTCGTATTATGGTCCATGGGGAGGATTTAGAAACATTTAATTCATAAATAACCCCTCTTATGGTAGGAATAATGGATGGGGATGTGACAACAGAGGGATTAATTTTTTTTATTTTTATTATCCAATAAGATTGGGTGGAATAAGAAAGGACATAATGTAATAAAAAATAGAGGGGATACAAGATAGTTCAAAACATAAAAGAGGACCATCGTTCATAGGATAAATTTCTATGGAAGAATGATTCACTATGGTACCAAGAACGCCTATATTTATGTAATAATTCTCAACTCAAACACAAATTCCTTTTTGAATTGCATAATTATACTATAGGAATTTATTTAGGTCTATTGAAAACTTACCATAGGATTAAGAAGGATTTTTTCTAGGAAGATCTTAAAATTGTTATCTAAAATTTTGTGGTAGACTAGTTTATTTTCCAACAGAATATGGGAGAGAGAATCAAGACACCATGTCCTTCTATAACCATTAGCCATATGAAGTTACCATCCGAAGGATGTCTCAATGGATTTAATCCCATTTTACCAAATTAAAAAGGAAGTAATACCATCATGGTAGTAGTGGATTGGCTCAAAAGGTATGCCAATTTCTTATCTCATTACCATCCTTTTAAAGAAATTATAGTAGCTTCATCATTCATGGAAATAGTTTAGAAACTACATGGAATACCCAATATTATTGTGATAGAGGTACAATTTTCACTTGTAATTTTTGGTAGAAAATATTTTCTTGTTTGGGGAACTCAATTAGCTCATTGCTCTTCTTAACATCCTTAATTTGACAAGAAAACTAAGATTTTGAATAAGTTCCTATAAGTATATCTTAATTTATTTTCATTTGATAAAGAAAAAAAATGTGTCAAGTGGTTTCACTTAGAAAAATGGTGGTACAACACATCTAATTTCCATACTTCACAAAAAAGCCACCATTTATGGATATTATGATCCTTCGATAACATAATCCTGAAAAGAGAAATCCAATGTTCAAGTAGTGGAAGAACATAGATCACCAACAATAGGTTCTCCAAGTACATAAAGGTAACTTGCTAGAGAAAAAAATAATATGAAACAACAAGAAAATTAACATCGTAGTGAAAGGAAATTCGAATTAGGAGAATCGATGTTTTTTAGGTCACAACTATACATTCATATGTCCCTTAAGCAACAAAAGAACAAAATTAAATTAGAACCCAAGTAGTATGGTCCCTATAAGTTGCTGAAAAGGATTGAAAGCATGGCTCACAAATTGGAGTTCCTCCATCTTCACATGTACATAGAGTCTTCCATGTTTCTTGTCCAAAAAGGTAATTGGTGACACGATCCTAATCCAAAATACTGTACAAGATATTGATGAACAAGGGGAAATGAGGCTAGCAATTGAAACAAGGATAAGCAACTAGAAAATTGATCAATTATTAAGTTCATCATCAAGTGGAGAAACTTTCCAATAGAAGAGGTGACATAGGAAGATGACTTATTAATGAAAAAACATCTAGAGCATCTAGAATTTATCAATTGCTAAGGACAATACATGTTTGAAGGGTAGGGGAATGTTAAGTCCCATATAATATGGAATTACATATCTATTATTATATTATTATTGTCTATATTGGTCAGATAAGATATTAATTGTAATTGTATGTTCGACTAGGACCTTTATTGTAATTGTGTCATTTCTCTCCTAAGTGTGTGTGTGTGTACCAAGGAGACCTAGTGTTAGGATAATATCATTTTTTTCTTATCCATTTAATACATTGCATAATGAGGTTCCCTCCTCAAAGAGTCTTCTTATTCATCCCTTTATTTCATTCTTAAGGCATTGGGTTACTCTTTTTTTTCTATTTTTATGCTATATTGGGAATTTGGTGCATAACACAACTCATATATACTGGTATAAAAAGGTTAATTTATGACTAAAAAACTACTAAAATTTTCATATAAATGACTAGTTTTGGTCACATGACTATTAGTAGTTTATTACTAGTCACTTGTAACGTGACTAAATTTATCACTAAAAAATATTAATCATTTATTGGTTGTTCAAATTCGACAAATTGGTAGTATATTTAGTATTTTTCTTAGTCATTGATTGATGTTAACTGGTAGTTTATTTAGTTTTTGTATTCATTGATTTTCATCAAATTTTAGTTTATTTAATCATCGTAATCATTGATTTATGTCAACTAGTAGTTTATTTAGTCATTTTAATCATTGGTTGTTGTCAACTGGTGGTGTATTTAGTCATTTTAATTATTAGTTGCCATCAAGTAGTAGTATATTTAGTCATTTTATTCACTAATTTTTGTCAATTAGTAGTATATTTAGAAAATACATTGTAATATCATTTATTAATCCACGTTAGGGAATAGAGGAATCAAACCACTAACCTTCTTCTTGCAAGATAGATGTTTTTCCAACGGGCTAGCACCCTTTAATAATTGGGAAGAGGAGCAATATTAACACCTAAATTTCATCATTTATAGTTATAGATGCCAATTCGAACATTCAAACTTACACTTTATAGTTTTCACTGATGAGAGAAATATTCTAATGCAAGTCAATGCTTATCCACTTTCTCATATCCTATTGCTAGTAAAAAATGAGATATAAGTGACCAAGTGACCAAAACATTTGGTCACCACAGTTTTTTGAAGGGATAAATAACCAAATTTGAGAAAATTTAAGTCATCTAGCTAAAAATGACCAATATGGTCACGGGTTAAGAACTAAACTAAAAATGACCAATTTGGTCACATGATAAGAACTAAACTAAAAGTGACCACATAACGGTTGGTCATTTTTAGTTATATCACTCTGAGAATTGAAAATTAAAATTTTGACAAGGAATTTGTACAATTTACTAAATTTTAACACTATAGATGGATTCAGAGACCCTATAAAAAGGGTCTCTGAATCCATCTGCAGTGTTAACATTGTAGATGGATTCAAAGACACAAGTGATCATGTAAATTGTGTCACTCGATTTCCATGGTTAAAAATTATAATTTTGACAATGAATTTGTCACATGCCCCAATTTTGCAAAAACAATATTATTTTATTTGATTTTATTCAAAGACAATATGTTAAATTTTATGCTAAGTTGCAAGTGATGACTCAGCAGAATCAAGGATATTAAATGTAATTCTGAATATTTAAATTATAAATAAATGAAAGTGGAGACAGTAGCTTAGGAGAGTTGTTAAAAGAGTGTTTACTGGTGAAATTGGTGGAGGAGACTGGGTGGAGAGCAAATAGACATGTGGTAGCATTCTCAAACCACTTCCAACTCTTGCAGGTGGAAACCTCCCTACATTTGGGGTCATGATCCCCCAAGAAAGTGGGATCAGAGAAGGTGGCTCAATTAATGACAACTAACCCAAAAGACCTAGGCAATCTTTATAAAAATGCCCATTGAAGAGAGCTGAGGCTACTCATTCTGGAGAAGTGATCATTCAGTTGAATGTACTTCATATAAATTCAATGGGAAGGGAATTTGTGGAAAGAGTTTGAGAGCTTAACTCCTAAGTGATCTAGTGTAGCCTTTCAACTGAAGGATCTTGCTGCTGAGTGCAGAGTCATGATTGAGTCATTGGACTAGTTTACTGTTTGCTTGCTCCACCAGTTCTCAGCCAAGAAGACCAGGAACAGGCTCAGGGGTCCTGAGGAAGTGTTGTTTGAGTGCTCTCCAGGAGTTGGTAGGGAGGAATGGCCTCCTAATGCTGTTGTTGTCCATCTTAATTAGGTTCTACATTCTATTGTGTTACTATCTTAGATAGTAAAATGTGAATCTGACTGGTTTATTAATGTTAAATGTTTAGTTGTGAACTATTAGGGTTAGTAATATTTTAGTTTATTGAAGGAATGAATTTGAAATAGGTGGAAAATAATTCTAACCTGTGTTTTTCCACATCTGGAAGGACCATACCGTACTCCAGCACAAGCAGAGTGTTTAAAAGTATATGAAGGAAATGATAAGAGACTAAAATGATTAGATGTGTTATGCATTTTACAATAGCAATTATTTATATCAGTATATAGATTATCATCGAAAAGAACAAAAACCTGATTATCTATGTTATTGTTCTACAAACTGAAGTATGTAAATATATTAGAAATAGCAGTAGCTTAGTATAGGTTGAAGGATTATTATTATGTTAAGAAAATACCATAGTAGATAAATGAAGTATACTTTATATTCAAGTGCATGAGAATAAACTGTGTTAAGTTATCAATATTTACCTTTGTGTTTTTATTTAATAACCAATTGTAATGCAGTAGAAAAGATACAGTAAACTAATTTACTACACTCAGATAAATAGAGAAATAAACTATAAATACTTAGTTTATTTATTTATACTGTTAACCAAACCAAGACAACAGATACTATCAATAAGAGGGTTTTATTAAAAGTATTATTCATTTATCAAGAACAAACTAGTTACTAAGTTGATGTTTACGAATAACTCTATTACAATCCTTGCTAACATTTCAGAAAAACAATAAGAATAGGATTATAACTAATTTAAACATTACATATCTATGTAAGAACTGTTCCGCAAATGTTAACCGGTTTATACCTGCAAGAGTACCAACAGGGTCAAAACCTTTTATAAATTTCTTTATTTTTATAACAGAAAAAAAATAAGCCATAATTCTAATATTTGGAGCATTATTATTAAACAAATTGAACTAGTGTAGACTGAATATAGTCATCATAACAAATACTTATATACAGAGGAAAATTTAAGAAATTTCTTTATATACAGATTATCATATTAACTTAACAATATTTGTTTACAAGTAACAGAACCTACTTAAACAATTGAAAGAATTATTTAAACAAGGGTTTCATTTAGGAAACCCTAGATTTAAAATCATGAGCCAATAAGCAAAACAACTTATACCATGACTGAATGACAATCCTAAAACCATTAACAATAGTCTAATGCAAATAATAAACAATAGATATTTATTACATAGTCAAATAGGGTAATAACCCTAAGTACACAAAGTCACATTAATAACATTAAGATAAACTGAGTCCGAGCTCAAAGGAAAATCCTTTGTTTCTTAAAGAAGACTGTGTATTGCTTAACAGACTGGAAGGCTTAAAACTTAAACAGAGTACAAAAACCAGCTCAGAGCTGGGCACCCATATAGTGACATGGGGTGTTTATAAATGAACACTAACAAAATTTATATTAACTTTTACAACATTGTAAATCATTTCTTTAACACATTAAGAGAGCATTACAAGTCACGACATTGAGCCGGAGTCACCCTGTTGAAAGCAAGGGTTTAAAAAAAAAAAACTAATAAATCGAAGAATAACAACATAAGACTGGGAAAGACATTGTTGTAACTCCTTCCAACTGCAAACTTTCCCCTAAGGTCTGAACAAGTAGGGAGAAACATTTTGTAACCGGGGCTTACTCCTAGACTGAATGTCGGTCCATTTGAGAGGTGATTCCTGCCTTTTTGTTAGGGCGAACTATCCCTGCAAAATGGAAACCAAATTTTAACTAGAAACTTGTTTATAGAACTGAAGACTATAAATAAAATATGGTAATAAACTTTTAAATAATTACCTCACCTGGAAGTGAAGATTTTGGAGCCACGAAGGAACAACAGCACAGTAACCAGCATAACGAGAAGCCAAACCCTGGTACTCGCAGGTGACAGAGACGATGGCGGATCATGATACAAGCCACACTGACGACAGGAGCAAGAACCAGCCTAAGAAACGGCCACGAAAGAGTTTAACAACAAAAATATTTCGTTGACAGTGCTACTCTAACCTCACGACAGTTCAGGGTGAGCAGGAAGAAAAACAAATGAGAGTTATATGTCTCTTCAACCACCACACTAAAGTGGCAGTGTTCCATTCCAAAAACAACAAAGTTGGAGCTGAACAAAGGCGTGCCCTCATGGCCGCAACAAACCAAACGTAACAGAGACCAAACCCTCGACAAAACAATGAAGAGATAGGGTTGCAACGAAGAATTTTAAATCATGTAACGCATGGTGAGGAAGGTTCCACGTGCCCTTTAATTTATCAGTTACCAAGTGGGTCAAGTTCTATAGTCCACATGGTACTGGCAAGACCAAATCATTGTTGATAATCTCCACAATGATAAAAAACAATATTATTATATACCAAGTCAAAGAATAATATATCATTGATAATCATAATTCAATAATGCTGGAGTATTTAGAACTTAGAGTATCGTTAACCTCTTAGTGATTTTAAAATCGTGAACATTGTTAATAATAAACCCAAGCTTACATGGTATCAAATAAATTAATACTTGTAAACCATGGAAATTATCAAATGAATTAATAACAACTAAGGAGAGATCCCTAGTAGGGTATAAACCCTTAAGTGCAAGTAATAGTGTTTCATAATAAGCATTGATTCTATTATTATAGTGAAAAACTATGCTTTAGAACTAGTCCATATAAAAACACTAATGACAATGATTTAGCTCATAATTCAACATTAGATATATTTTAAAAGTATTTTCTTCACTCTAGAATAGACTCCTAAGAAGTCTATAGTACTAGGGTAAACTTCAAGAGAAGTTGTAATTAGTATTCTTCATAAATAAATAAAGCTCAAAAGGATTTTTAATTAAAGGTTGTTTGGTCGTAGTAGCAAAAGTCAATGAAATCATCTAAGTATATTTGTGGTATAACATGTATTTTAAAACAATTAAGATGATATCGTAATATCATCACATTATTAAGTCATGAAGAAGTTGGACAAATAGAAGCCACATTTTGACGACAACTATACAATT
>LPNX011064209.1:118001-174180 GCA_001517045.1 Pseudotsuga menziesii
GCACTCGGGAAAGCCTTAGGAATCAAATCTGCTTTATTCCTAGCCTCCTAGGCGCCTATCTGTTTTTTCTGCTTTATTCCCTGCTTTTTCAGTGTTTTAAGGCACATAGGAAAGAAAGACTAGGTGAGGTGAATCAGCTTTGTTGCCTCTTCCTCCTCCACTCTTTCCTCCATGCAAAAGCATGTATGAGATGCCATTTGACCACTCTTTAGCTTGCCTATGCGCCCTTGCTAATTCGTGGGGTCCTTGATATATTTGGGATTAGCTTTTTACACCTATGGGGGATTTGCCTATTTTGGGTAAGCCTGTTTTATGCTAGATTTGGATGCTTCCTTATGAATTCTATTTTCTCATGTATTCTATATATTCATCAGCCTATGTTATTACAGGGTTGGATTTTGTACACTCAGTTAATATAATTTTGTGTTACAGCTCCATATTCAGTCTCCATTGTTGATAATTTTGCATGATCAATTGTTAATTGTTGTGGGCGAAATTAATCTACTGCAGGCCTGAATTTCTACATTAGGCAGTGTTCTGACTCAAGAAGGGCATGTTATTGCCTATGAGTCTACAAAATTAAAAATTCATGAAAATAATTATGCAACTTATGATCTGGAATTAGCAGCTGTTATACATGCTCTAAATATGTGGCGACATCACCTAATTGGCAGAAAAATTATTTTAATGAATGATAATAAAGGATTAAAGTATCTGTTAGATCAACCTAATCTAAATGCCAGACAAGCTAGGTGGCTATCTTTCTTAAGTGAGTATGATTTTGAAATTCATCACATAAAAGGTAAAGAAAATAAAGTTGTTGATGCATTAAGTAGGAATGCAAGGCTGAATTTTGCAGCAGCTATCAGCAGTTATACTACATATTTGGATGAACAACTTAAAGTAGAAATAGAACAAGATAAAATTTACCAAAATTTACAACCTAAAACTAAAGAAAATCAAATAGAAAGCTTAAGTAAAGGGTACAATTTGAATGCCAAATAATTTTTACTATATAAAGACAGAATGTATGTACCTAATGTACCTAAAGTTAAGCTATTAATTCTGGATGAAATTCATAAAACTCCATACTTAGGTCATCCAGGCTATAAAAATACTATAACCATGTTAAGAAAAGAATATTTTTGGCCAAATATGAAGACTAAAGTAGCAGAATATATCGCTAGGTGTTTTGAATGTCAGCAGGTGAAAACTGAACATCAACGCCCAGTAGGATTACTTCAGCCATTACCCATTCCTAGCTAGAAATGGGAGATAATCAATCTCGATTTTGTTACTGGATTTCCTAGAAATCAGAATTTAAATGACTCTATCATGGTAGTAGTCGATAACTTAAGTAAAGCAGCTCACTTTATACTTGTTAAAACTATATATAAGGCTGCAAACATAGTTGATATCTTTCTGAAACAGATTTTTTGATTGCATGGAATACCAAAAGTAATAATCTCAGATAGAGATCCTAAATTTACAGGTAATTTTTGGAAGTCTCTGTTTAAAGGATTAAACACTACATTAAATTTTAGTACTTCTTTCCATCCTCAAATAGATGGACAAACTGAAAGAGTAAACCAAGTACTGGAAGATCTATTAAGAATGTATGTGAAAGACCAGCCAGATAAATGGGAGGATTATTTGCATTTGGTAGAATTTGCTTATAATAATAATTTTCAGACATCAGCCAAATTTAGTCCTTTCGAAATTATGTATGGAAGGAAATGTAATACTCCTATCTCTTGGAGTAATCCGGTGGATAGATTGGTATTAGGTCCTGAACTATTAAAGGAAATGGAAGAAATTGTAAAACAGGTGCACGGTAATTTGAAAGTTGCGCTTGATTGACAGAAAAGTCTAGCAGACTCAAAAATAACTCCAAAGGAGTTTCAGGTAGGTGAACATGTGTTCATTAAGGTGAGGCCCAAAAATAGCTCTCTGAGATTGGGGAGTTGTGCAAAATTAGCACCTCGTTACTGTGGTCCATTTGAAATTTTGTCCAGGATTGGACAAGTAGCTTATCAATTAGCATTACCACCAAATTTAAAAGTACATAATGTTTTTCACATTTCTGTATTAAAAAAATATGTTCATGATACTACTCACGCTATTAATTGGAATGATGTACAGGTGGAACCAGAAGGATATTTTCTAGTGGAACCAGAATGTATCCTTAGGCGAAGGGAGATCACACTTCGAAACCGCCCCATTGGACAGGTGAAGGTGAAATGGAAGCACCTTAGTCCAAAGGAAGCCACCTAGGAATTTGAAAGTAATATGTGAGATGCATATCCAATTCTGTTCTAGGGGAATTCTGAAGATGAAGAATAAATAACATCGAGGACGATGTTATATTCTAAGGGGGTGTGTATGTCACATGCCCCAATTTTGCAAAAACAATATTATTTGATTTGATTTTATTCAAAGACAATATGTTAAATTTTATGCTAAGTTGCAAGTGATGACTCAGTAGAGTCAAGGATATTAAATGTAATTATGAATATTTAAATTATAAATAAACGAAAGTGGAGACAACTGCTTAGGAGAGCTGTTAAAAGAGTGTTTACTGGTCAAATTGGTGGAGGAGACTGGGTGGAGAGCAAACAGACATGTGGCAGCATCCTCAAACCGCTTCCAACTGTTGCAGGTGGCAACCTCCCTACATTTGGGGTCATGATCCCCCAAGAAAGTGGGATCAGAGAAGTTGGCTCAATTAATGACAACTAACCCAAAAGACCTAGGAAATATTTATAAAAATGCCCATTGAAGAGAGCTGAGGCTGCTCATTTTGGACAAGTGATCATTTAGGTGAATGTACTTCATAGAAATTCAATGGGAAGGGAATTTGTGGAAAGAGTTTTAGGGGTTAACTGATAAGTGATCTAGTGCATATTTTTAGCTGAAGGATCTTGATACTGAGTCCAGAGTGATTATTGAGTCATTGGAATAGTTTATCGTTTGCTTGCTCCACCATTTCTCTTCCAAGAAGCTCAGGAAAAGGCTTGGGGGTCTTGAGGAAGCGTTGTTTGAGCGCTCTCTAGGATTTGGTAGGGAGGAACGGCCTCCTAATGCTGTTGTTGTCCATCTTAATCAGGTTCTACATTCTATTGTGTTACTGTGTTAGATAGTAAAATGTGAATCTGATTGATTTATGAATGTTAAATGTTTAGTTGTGAACTGTTAGGGTTAGTAATCTTTTAGTTTATTGAAGGAATGAATTTGAAATAGATGGAAAATAATTCTAACTTGTGTTTTTCCACATCTGGAAGGACCAGACCATACTCGAGCATAGGCAGAGTGTTTAAAATTAGATGAAGGAAATGATAAGAGACTGAAATGATTAAATGTGTTATGCATTTTACAATAGCAATGATTTATATCAGTATATAGATTATCATCGAAAAGAAAAAAAACCTGATTATCTATGTTATTGTTCTACAAACTGAAGCATGTAAATATATTAGAAATAGTAGTAGCTTAGTAGAGGTAGAAGGATTATTATTATGTTAAGAAAATACCATAGTGGATAAATGAAGTATACTTTATATTCAAGTGCATGAGAATAAACTGTGTTAAGTTATCAATATTTACCTTTGTGTTTTTATTTAATAACCAATTGTAATGCAATAGAAAAGATATAGTAAACTAATTTAGTACACTTAGATAAATAGAGAAATAAACATATCATTAATAATGCATGGAATTACAGAATAAACATATAATTAATATCGAACTATCAATTGGAGAAATATGCCGGCGGGCGGCGATCTCTGAAGGCGATTGTGGAGAGCACATGATGGGTGATCTTTGAAGGAGATTATGGATTATGGAGGGCATGCATTCTCTGCATGCATTTTCTGAAGGCGATCTCTGTAAACTATCTCTGCATCCGATCTTTTACGATCTGATCTATATGCATTTGGGATTTCTACTGAAGGCGGCCTCTTGCGATCTGAACTGAAGGCGGTCTCTTGCGATCTCTGCATGCAGACCCTGAATGGTTAGCGATCTGAACTGAAGGCGGACGATCTTGCTGCATGATCTAACTCTGCATGCTATCTCTGAAGGCGATCTCTGCAACAATAATGCGATCTCTGGTGATATGATCTGAGAGCTTCTGGTTCTGGTTCGTTTGCAGGGGCGCGGAGCCGAAGGGTTTGTATGAGATGGGAGAAAATCCATTGGAAGCTTTCAAAGCTTTAGTCCGTTCGGCAGGACCTAAATCCAAGCCTTCTCTCTCGTCTAAGTTTGTTAAGAAGATGGAGGAGATCCCTTCTCTAGAGCTATCTCCAGAGGAGCCTTGCAATCTTGCCCTCCACCTAGCAGAAAATGCCCTCATTGGAAAGTTTACAGGGTTATGGCCTAGCCCCAAATCGGTGGAGGCATGGATGGAAGACTGTTGGAAGCCGCTGATGCATGGAATCGTTTCTCTGCATGCAGTAGGCAGGGGTTTTTTTTCCTTCAGCTTCTCGAGGAAAGAGGACCGTGATCTAGTTTTCAGATCTGGACCCTATTTCATGGGGTCAAGGGGGCTGTTCTTAGCCCCCTAGACTCTTGATTTCAATCCCGGAGCTGAGATCACCGCAGCCCCTGTTTGGGTTAGGCTGCCTCATCTTCCCTTACATCTCTGGGGGAAAGGATCTTTGGAGGACATTGGAAATAAGCTTGGGTGGTTCCTGGATAACGCGGAGCCGAAAGGGGACCAATTTACCTGCGCTCGTATATGTGTTGAGGTTAACCTCAAGAAAGGACTTCCAGAAGCCATTCAGCTCTCCCTGGGAGAATGGTTCCATATCCAAGAGCTTGGTTATGAGCAGATACCGTTTAAGTGCCTCCAGTGCCATGCTTATGTTCATTTCGCAAAAAGCTGCCCCAAAGCCTCTAAGGATGTAGGTCCAGCCAAAGAAGGTGATTTTCAGCCAGTAACTAACCGGCGAAGGCAGCCAAGGAGAAAGGAGCCATCCCAGGCTTCGAAGGCCACTCATCCAGTAGAGGCAACTCTAGAAAATAAAAACAGCTTTGATGCGCTAAAGGAAGTTGAAGTCCTAGATCCAGAAGCAACAGCAGTTAAGGAAGATCCTCTGGCAGATGAAAGCCTCCAGGATCTCGCCCCCCCAGAATCAGTAGTAGCGAGGGAAATTATGGCTTCAGATCCTGAACCCCCTGCAGGTCTGGTTGTTTCAGTCCCCTCTAGCAGCTCTGTGGAAACTTCTGAACCTGAAGACATTTCAATCCCGTCTCCACCCCTTACCCAAGGGAAAAAGTCTAATAAAGTGCGTAGAGAAAAGGAGGTGGCCTCCAGCATTTCTTTAGGTTCTCAGAAAAAGCTGGACCCTTTCTTTAAGGGGCAAATTTCATCCCACTCGGTTTAATGCTTTGCTTCTGTCTTCTACTTTGCTCACATTTTGTGAGAATTTACTCATGTAAACATTTTTTGTCATTTTCTCGAGTTAGCTCTAGACGCGGAAGGGATTTGTCTCCCAAGACTTTCACAAGAAGGTTGGCAGCACTGTTAGAGGTCACCAACTTTCTTCAGATTTGTAACTTTCTGATTCTGGCTTGCCAGAATGCCGATTAATGCAACATATCCGTTCCTATTAAAAAAAAAAATAGAGAAATAAACTATAAATACTTAGTTTATTTATTTATACTATTAAACAAACCAAGACAACAGTTACTATAAATAAGAAGGGTTTTAGGAAAAGTATTATTCATTTATCAAGAACAAACTAGTTACTAAGTTGATGTTTACGAATAACTCTAATACAATCCTTGTGAACATTTCAGAAAAACAATAAGAATAGGATTATAACTAATTTAAACATTACATATCTATGTAAGAACTGTTCCGCAAATGTTAACAGTTTTATACCTGCAAGAGTAACAACAGGGTCAAAACCCTTTATAAATTTCTTTATTTTTATAACAAAAAAATAGTAAGCTATAATTCTAATATTTGGAGCATTAGTATTAAACAAATTGAACTAGTGTAGACTGGATACAGTCTTCATAACAAATACTTATATACCGAGGCAAATTTAAGAAATTTCTTTATATACAGATTATCATATTAACTTAACAATATTTGTTTACAAGTAACAGACCCTACTTAAACAATTGAAAGAGTTATTTAAACAAGGGTTTCATTCAGGAAATCCTAGCTCGAAAATCATGCGCCAATAAGCAAAACAACTTATACCATGACTGAATGACAGTCCTAAAACCATTAACAATAGTCTAATGCAAATAATAAACAATACATTTTTATTACAGAGTTGAATAGGGTAATAACCCTAAGTACACAGAGTCACATTAATAACATTAAGATAAACTGAGTCCAAGCTCAAAGGAAAATCCTTTGTTTCTTAAAGAATATTGTGTATTTCTTAACAGGCCAAAAGGCTTAAAACTTAAACAGAGTACAAAAACCAGCTCAGAGCTGGGCACCCATATCGTGACATGGGGTGTTTATAAACGAACAATAAAAAAACTTTATATTAACGTTTACAACATTGTAAATCCTTTCTTTAACACATGAAGAGAGCATTACAAGTCACGGCATTGAGCCAGAGTTGTCCTGCTGAAAGCAAGGGTTTAAAATAAAAATAAAAAAACAAAACTAATAAACCGAAGAACAACAACCCAAGACTAGGAAAGACATTATTGTAACTCCTTCCAACTGCAAACTTTCCCCTAAGGTCTGAATAAGCAGGGAGAACCATTTTGTAACTGGGGCTTACCCGTAGACTAAATTCCGGTCCATTTGAGAGGTGATTCCTGCCTTTTTGTTAAGGCGAACTATCCTTGCAAAATGGAAACCAAAGTTTAATTAGAAACTTGTTTATAGAACTGAAGACTGTAAATAAAATTTGGTAATAAACTTTTAAATAATTACCTCACCTGGAAGTGAAGATTTTGGAGCCACGAAGGAACAACAGCACAGTAGCCAGCATAATGAGAATCCAAACCATGGTACTCTCACATGACAGAGATGATGGGGGCTCATGATACAAGCCACACTGACGACAGGAGCAAGAACCATCCTGGGCAATGGCCACGAAAGAGTTTAACAACAAAAATATTTCATTAACAGTGCTACTCTAACCTCACAACAGTTCAGGGTAAGTAGGAATAAAAACGAATGAGAGTTATATGTCTCTTCAACCACCACACTTAAGTGGCAGCGTTCTATTCCACAAACAACGAATTTGGAGTTGAACACAGGCATGCCCTCATGGCCGCAACAAATAAAACATAATAAAGACCAAACCCTCGACAAAACATTGAAGAGCTAGCGTTGCAGCGAAGACTTTTAAATCATGTAATGCATGGTGAGGAAGGTTCCACGTGCCCTTTAATTTATTAATTACCAAGTGGGTTGAGTTCTATAGTCCGCATGGTGCTGGAAAGACCAAATCATTGTTAATAATCTCCACAGTGATTAAAAATGATATTATTATTCAGCAAGTGAAAGCATAATATATCATTAATAATCATAATTCAATAATGCTGGAGTTTTTAGAACTTAGAGTATCGTTAACCTCTTGGTGATTTTAAAATCGTGAACATTGTTAATAATAAACCCAAGCTTGCATGGTCTCAAATAAATTGATACTTGTAAACCATGGAAATTATCAAATGAATTAATAACAACTAAGGAGAGATCCCTAGTAGGGTATAAACCCTTACGTGCAAGTAATAGTGTTTCATAATAATCATTGATTCTATTATTTTAGTGAAGAACTATGTTTTAGAGCTAGTCCATATAAAAACACTAATGACAATGATTTAGCTCTTAATTCAACATTAGATATATTTTAAAAGTATTTTCTTCACTCTAGAATAGACTCCTAAGAAGTCTATAGTACTAGGGTAAACTTCAAGAGAAGTTGTAATTAGTATTCTTCATAAATAAATAAAGCTCAAAAGGATTTTTAATTAAAGGCTGTTTGGTCATAGTAGCAAAAGACAGTGAAATCATCTAAGTATATTTGTGGTATAACACGTATTTTAAAACAATTATGATGATATCATAATATCATCTCATTATTAAGTCATGAAGAAGTTGGACAAATAGAAGCCACATTTTGACGACAACTATACAATTGGTCAACTGTAAATGCAATGCATTATAACCTGATAGCTTCCTCCACTGAGCTTATTAAAGATAAGTTAAGTGTTCTGTGTAACTTACTTCACAAGAGGCCTTAGTCTTAGGTCTGTTTCTTAACTTAAACATTCTTGAAAATTTATATTGACAATAGAAATAAACTTTGTTACAGTAAGAGTACTAATATGCTAAATCTTGGACTCTATTAAGGACTAGAATTAGCTGAGAGTAATGTTAGAAAGAAGTTTAATCTAAGTAATAGTCATTCTTATAATAGTCCATCAATAGTGTAAAGACACTAATCATATTAACATGTTATTAAAATATTTTTATAATCTTAATACAGAAGGTATTTTACCTCATAGAACCCTTGATTTTAAGCAAGCCAACTTTTACTCTAGCAGTATATTCTATGCTAAATGAAGTATATCTGGTTAACGCTTTAATAAACTTTTACCGAATCAAAAATTTACCTGTTCATCCTGTAAAGAACCAGAAATCCAGATACGTTAGAAATCACTAAGTAATCCCCAGCTAGAAAGTAACTCTTCACCTACTTGACATTCAAACCATTCAGTACATATAAATATTCGAATGCAGAATTACTTACATCACATATCAAAATTAAACAACATTAATATATATGTGTTAAATTTTATGAATATTTTATTATCTGTTTCATTTTCTTCTATTAGCTGCTAGCAGTTATCTAACTGCAATTATAAACATTTTATGTTATCTCAAAATTTTAAATTTTTGTGAAAATTTGGGGTTTTGACAGAATTACAATATTTTTATATCATTGTCATCAAGTGACATTAATAGTTAAGGTATTGAGTGATTTAGAAAAGAGATCAAACGTATAAAGTGTTCGGATAATAGTTATTCCACATTCTATTTCTATTTGGAAATACGTCATTGACTAGTGTTGCTATGCATTGAGTTAGATTCGATCTTTGGTTGAAATGATGGAATCACCATAGTGTTCATGTTGTAATTGAACTATGAAACCAATAAGTGATGTTCCCATATAAATGGATATTTATTCAATATTGAGTAAACCTTTCAGAAATTAAACAAAACATTAGTTCATTAAAAGTCAACCTATATATGTGGAGTGAGATACTTGATGATGGATATCACAAAAGAATGATTTGGTCAATATCACCCATAGTCCCAAAGGCCTCACAGGTGTTTGAGGAAAGGATGAATTGTTAACAACGATATGACACTAATATAAGGGATATGGTAATGCTTCTCAAAGTTTTGGTAACTATTGTTTGTTCATGTTACAAATTTATTCATTTGATAAGTCTAGATCATGGAGTTATATGAGTTTGTGGATTTGTTGAGATGAAAATTGGGATATATATTCTTATGTTAATTTATATGTTTAACCATATAATAATCCTACATAATTTTGTATAATTATGCTATTATAGGGAACTAGAAATTCCTATAACCTTAGTGTGAATTCTAAACAAAAGAAATCTTGGTTATATAGACACATTGATAATCAAGAGACAAATTATTCATAACATAAGAACTTGTGTTTCACTAAATCAATCTAACAAACACAAGCAATGTTAAACTTAAAACAATATCAATTATTCACTCATGTTTCTAAGATATGATAGGTGTTTATTGGCATGTAGTGAGTGGATCAAGTTTGCATTAACGTAGAGAACCAGGGTCTAAACCTTGAATAAAGTATACAATTATAAATATGGACTTAAAAAATACATAAATTGATCTTACATATCAAAAGACAAAAAAAATTATTTAGCAATAATAAAAAATGTGAAACACTAATAATATTAAAAAAATGTGAAGCACAATCCTCTATGTTAAAGATCTGATCATCCTAGTGACAAGAACCATAATTATTGTGCCGAGAGGTGCTCTACAGCCCAGTATGGGGGAGATCTTGTGACGTTATGTAACGTTACTTTTATTAATAAAAAAAAATAATTTAATTATAGGCCAAAATAAATGTCGGCCAGAAAAACAGTCTAGTATGGGGAGATGTTGTAATCTTCCTATCTAACAATACAATAAAAAGTAAAAATTTAATTATCCGTAAAAAAAATGTGGGTTAGGAAAAAAACACATATGGGGGAGATGTTGTAATGTTCCTACTTAACAAAATAATAAAAAATAACAAACTGAATTATCCGCAAAAAAATGTTGGCCTTGCACATGGTTTTAAAACCATGTGCAAGGCCTTTTAAACAACCCATGGTTTTACTATACATGGTTTAGGAGGGCGTTGCACATGGTTTTAAAACCATGTGCAAGGCCTCTAAACAACCCATGGTTTTATTGTATATGGTTTAGGAGGGCCTTTTGAATGGTTTTAAGACCACGTGTAAGGCCTCCTAAACAACCCATCATTGTAGGAGGGCCTTGCATATGGTTTTAAAACCATGTATGAGGAAATGTTGTAATGTTCATTCCTAACAAAATAAAAAATAATAAAAAATATTATATATCGGCATAAATAATATTATATATTAATAATAAAAATATTATATGTGGAACTTAAATAAAAAAGATGTGTCTTTTGGTTTAAATCAAATCAATGGATACCTAAGAAGAGGTTTGCACCTTGAGAGATTTGATCCCTCTTAGCACTTGATAGAACCTAGGATTTGGATCTTGATTACTCCACCCCATCTACACTAGACGTTCCCATGAACAACCAAAAGTGTGTATATATAAATAAAATAAAGTTGTTACAAGGTATTTTAACTACCAAATAGTGAAAATACTACTCCCTAAGACCAGGGTTGGATTTGATGGGAATATGCCCATCACGAGGCATTTTACCCATCAAAATATTGTTAAAAATTATAACAAATCATCTCAAAGAATGGGAAAATCAAAGAATGGGAAAACCATTTGCTAGGACTTATTTTTTAAGGTTAATTACTTTTACAAATTGACATTGACATTAATTTTTATTAATAGGATTATTAAGATATGTGTATACCTGAAATATGTGGTTTGTTGTAGGTGTCTTTTATTATATATACCTAGATAAGTGGCTTTTGTACGTGGTTGTTATGAGATATGTAATAACATAAATTGAAGCTTTCCTACATGATTGAAACTTTCACATTTGATTGAAGAGTATGTGGGTGAGTTTTCCTTTAATGGGGATGGATTTGCTTTCATTCAATTTATTTATTATTTCTTATATTGTCCTATCATTTTCTCAATATAAGGCAGTTCCCTTTCTCAGTTCCCTTCCTTTCCCTAGCCTTTGTGCCCTTCCTTCAGAGGATACGCCAATTTTCAAGTTTGAAAGTGAAACTTCGAGAAAGAGGTGAGTACCATTTTAGAATAATATGTCATTTTTAAAATATGTTAATGAAGGAATTAACCCAACCACCCACCTAGCATTAACAATTTATCAACTACCAAATTTAAAAAGCATCAACAATTTATTACCTACTGAATTTACCAAACATCACCTATGGAATTTCAAACACACTTGTTTTTTGGTTATGGGCCTTATAAGATAGAAACATGTTCTGAATTTATATAATCATTTCTCTAGACAGTTTGAAAGTGTTATTCTTTGGCTACCACAAACTTGGAGCTACTAATTTTGGTAAGATGTTATTTTCAATTTGTTTTTATAAATTTGATATTAACTTTTAAAAACAAAATTTAATGAAACTCTTATGTATTTTTTCTTAAAATGAAATTGTTTCTGTCATTTTGATATTGTACTAGGTTAACACTAGTGACTGAGAAATGCATGAATTAAGACTTGTGACTAACAAAGGCATATGGAAACAAGGTTTTGTTGTGGGAGGGCCTCAATCCCACTTTGTACACTTCCAATAATTCCAAGTTACAATTAATAGGTCTTGTTGCTAAAATCTTTTCAAGTATTTATTCTATTCTTTTAATGATTTATTTGATATATGTTAAAACTTTGTAACATTTTATTATTCTTGTAGTCTTAGTAATTGGTTGAAAATTTTACTTTTACTCATGGAAAAAAAACATTCTAAACAAGTTTTTTTTTTGTAAATAAAAGGATTATATTACTGCAATGTCACATACTTACATGCCGCTTAACAGACCCAGAATCTTCATACCCAACTCTACCAAGCTTTACATTAACCCAAAATAAGCCCCCATTTCTATAAAAAAATTAGCCATATTGTTCTTGGCATAACCCCATCCCTGATAAATACATAAAACACCTATCCTGACATAAAATATAGCACTACTGCGTCTACTAACAGAGAAATGAACAAAAATAACAGAGCACAAAAACAAAGGACTCAAACCTGACTCTAGGATGGTGATCCTAGACTGGATCAATTAGCTTTTGTAAGAGAGGAACGTTTGGTATGATTCTCTTTCCCGGAGATCTCCCTAGCTTCCTTTTTGCAGAGCAAGGCCCCTTTCTAGTTACTATCCAGCTCATCCCTCATTCCTCTGCTTGCACCATCCCTGAGAGAAAGAATTTAATCCCCATCCATGAGGCCATGATATCAATACTCCTATGCGTAATGCGATAGTGAGCATTGTGCTCCTTCCATACTCTAACCAGTTCTTCATCCCCCTCCCACTTGGCAGAATTTATAAGAGATGAGTGCACGAGTAGATTCATATTAACCTAGTAGGGCATGAGCATTCTATCATAAGTCGTAGCCCTCCTGACCATATTACCAAGGTCCACCACCCAGGCTTCAACCTTCCGATGCAGGTCCTCACTGAGCATAACCTTAACTTCCTCCCACATGTGGTCTACAACTGTTTCAATTTCACTACAATTCGCCAATGGAACAAAATACTTGAAGAAGTTAGCGGCCTCCGGCGCATGAACCCAAGCCCTCGTCGCACGACCCTTCTCACCCTTTCACTCCTCAAATCCCTTACCCTTTTCGCGATAGTATGTTGAGGTCTCCCCCGTCCCCAAGTTTCCCCTCTTAAAGCACTTGGGTTCCATGATAAGAAACCGGCAAAGAAACGCCTCACTGAGCACCTACGCTTCAAAACAAAATCCAAATCCATGAGCCTTATCTACCAAGAACTTATGCACCGATACAATAATTTTGGGTTACTCCTGAGAGGTCAAGTGCAGGTTGATAGATACGCTTCTAGATATAAGGGTGGTGGCCTCATCATAATCACAACGGTTATGTATGCGTCCCTTTTCAACCAGATCTCACCATCATCTCGCTCCATACCAGGGATTGAGATTGGCATCCTCTTTGTCTTAAAAACCATACCTATCATGTGCTGCATATCTCTCTTTTTCATCCCTTCGAGCATGAAACCATACCTAGATAAGATAATGGAGGTCTAAGCCCAAGGGTGATCTTCCTTTTCTCCACAAGATCACATGTGGCAAGTCTCCTTACCTGTAGGATACATCATTCTCTCCATGTCACCTTCTTGGTTGACATGAGATGATGCTTCCACCTATCGGGTATCGTCATAATCACAGGAAGCTAGCTGTCTGCAATGGGGGGCCCACCCCTCAGCCCTAAAATCATCCAACATACCATACCTTTGGGCCCTACCCCCCTCCACACCAGCGTTTCCCAGTAGTTCGGCCACTTGGTTGGCATCTCTACGGACATGGCTAAATGACACAACTGAATGCGCAACAATGAGGTTGCGAAGGGTGTCAATTCTGCCAGCCAAACACCATCTAGACGAAGTTATCTCATTCAATCTGCCATTAGCAATCCTCTTATCCATTTGGATCAGGATGTTTGAATCGCCTTCTATAATCCCAGGAATCCAACCGTCCCTGATCGTAATCTTGAATCCTCGGATCAATCCCTCCAATTCTGTCGAGTTGTTGATATCATCTCTAATGGACCCATAATAAAGTTTCATAATTTTCCTTGTTGAATCCCTACAGACCCCTCCATAGCTTGTAGGACTTAGGTTACCATTGGAATCCCCATCAAAGTTTAACTTAAACACCTTCAATGGGGGTGGGGACCAAAGGTTCAGACTTGAGGGCCTATGCACCATATCCTTCCTGTGCAACCCATTCAACTTAGTTTTATCCAAGCCCCATCCCTCTATGATGTGGGCTTCTTCCACTGGGATGATATTATCCTGATCGGTCCATTGCATAATTTGGATTATTTCCTAGATATTTCCAACCAAGGTTTTCCATACTTCTTCAACTGTATGGCATGTATCCTAGAAAATATGATTGTTTCTCTCTTTCGAGACACTCCACTTAGCCATCCTAGGGAAGGAATCCCATAAGGTTCGTATAATTCAGTTCTTGAAATCTTTAGGATTCCATTCTTGGAGAAACTATCCCGGTTTTCCTCTGCACCTATCACTCCTTTGGAATGTTAAAGCCACCGATCCCAAATGGATGCAGTATAAGAGAAGTTGTCCAACAAATGTCCCATATTTTCTTTGTTCCTGAAACATAAAACACATTGTGAGGGACCCTGGATCCCTTGTCATATGAGGTTTTCTCCCGTGAGGATTCTTCCCCTAACCACAAGCCAGACAAAGGTAGCCACCTTTGACCAAGAATTGGTCTCCCATATATTCTTCCATATTCCATCCTAATCCTCATGGTTGCCAAAACTGATGTCATAGGCCTCCTTGATGCTGAACTTACCCTTATGTGTATAGTCCCACCTTAAAATATCTGAGCCATCTTTAAAATTAATAAATCTCTTCTAAATATCTTCCTAGAATTAATGTAGTTCCTCATTGTTGATATGGCCATCCCTTCCTTGGTATCTCCAGCGTCACTACTGATTAGGCCCTGGATCCTCCTAACAATGGCTCACCTTAACCCTTCCCTCCTCCTCCCCTCTATCTTTGATATGCTATCACCTTGGTTCTATCTTGAGCTTGGGGAAATGGATCCACGAATCCTCACAAAAGTTGGGATTCTCCCCATCCCTGATTTCCTAGAAGCAATGCTCCTGTACAATCCTCTGACCAATCAACGCCTTCAGCCATATGGGGGAACTTGATTTCTCCTCATTGAATCTGATCAATTGTTCTTTTGGTATACCTCAGGAATATTTGGTGTGCCATAACCTATCCCATGGCTCCAACGAGTAATTGCACCACCACCACCAAATTTTGGCCCCCTGGATTTCACTCTTGACTTTATGGTCCCGAAGCCCCAGACCACCTCTCTCCTTAGGGAAACAGATCTTCTCCCAGCTTAGCAATGAAAATTTAGCCTTAGATTCTCTACCAATCAATAAGAAGTTTCTCTACATACTCCTAATTTCCCTTAAGACTGATTTTGGTGCAGATAACACTAAGAAAAGGTAAATTGGCATGGATTGCATTACTGCTTTGACAAGGACTAGCCTACTGGGTAAGTTTAAAGGGAAAAGAACCTAGATTGAAAGCCTATCTTGTAACCTATCCAAAATATCCTACCAGGATACCTTTTTTCAGCGTTCCCATACCTAGGGGAAACCCCAAATATTTGGATGGAAAATTACCTCTGGATAATCTGAGAATCCTAAGGATGTTCCTCTAGACTATGGGTGTCGTATTAAAGAAGAAAACCTTATATTTGTTCGCATTAACTGCCAAACCCAAGGCCTTAACAAAGAGGTTGAGACTCCTCTTGAAATCCTGAGATTCTTGGACTGAAGGGTGCCCCATCAGCATCATGTCATCAATGAACTGTTGGTGCATATGGGAATCCATTCCCCCATGGAGTTTAAGCCCATGAATCTCGCCACTTACCGATTAGGTTTGGATGAGCCTGCTCAATCCTTCAACCATTAAAATGAAGAGAAATAGGGAAAGTGGATCACCCTATATGATACCTTGTGAGGGGTGGATCAACTTAGTCAAGGAGCCATTCAGAAGGATAGAGAAGAAGGGAATCGTTACCAAACCCATTGCCCATTCCACCGACTCTAATTCAAAACCGAAGGATTCCAACATCTTTTCCATATATTACCAGCTTAGTTTATCATAATCCTTCACAATATCCATTTTTATCATCATACCCGATCTCATGGTACTTTTTAGCGAGTGAATCACTTTGTGAACTAGAATGAATCCATCCAAGATCTGCCTCCCCTCCACAAAACCTGATTGTTTTGATCTTATCATATTGGGAAGGAGGGGTTTTAATCAATTCGTGATCACCATTGAAATTATTTTGTATAGCACATTGCATATAGCTATAGGTCTGAACTTACTTGGGTTGTCTTCTCCATCCTCTTTTGGGATCAAGGTTAGGAAGGTTGCATTAAAGGATTTTAGCACCCCCCATTTACTCCTCAATTCTTCTACTATCTCTAAAACTTCTTCCTTGATCAGGTCCCAAAAATAGTGAAAGAAGTTCGAGGTAAATCCATTTGAACCTGGGGCCTTCCTCAAATCCATCTGATTTACAAATTCCTCCACCTCCTGCATGGATGTTGGATTAAGCTGCATGTCATTGTTCTCCGTAGTGACTATTTTAGGAATAATCCTAGTGATTCTGGCTATGTCTTGACCCCTTTCACCCCTGTCCTCATTGAGAATGTCCTCAAAATGATGAGTCAATTGCTCCTCATTCTCCCTTCTAGTTTCCACCTCGAAACCATCCTCTTTTTTTAGTTTATGGATTTTCGAGTTGTATCTATTGTGGATGACCGAGTTGTGGAAAAACTTGGTGTTCCTTTCTTCCTCCTATAACCATTGTTTTTTGTATTTTTGTTTCTAGAATATTCCTTCATGCATTTCCCTAGCCTCCAACTGATACAGTAAGTCCTTCTCCATGGATTTCATATCCTCATCCTAACCATCTTTTGTTCCTTTCTAGTTGATAAGCTCAATATCACTTATCAACCTTCTCTTATCCTAAAAAATATTCCCAAGGTATTATTTTTTCCACGTGTGAATTTTGACCTTAATAAATTTAAGCTTCTGCTGGAAATGGTACATCACTGTGCCCGTAGGGGAGACCAGCTCCTGCCACCACTGAGACACCATATCCTTAAAGTCCTTGTGATCCAACCAAAATTGTTCAAACCTAAAAGTTTTTCTCAGAACCACATCCATCCAATCCTAGTTGAGCAAAATGGGCCAGCGATTTGACCCCGTAGATGAAAGAAAATTATCCATAATCTCCCCTGTTCCCCTCATCACATTATCAGAGACCAAAAATATGTCAATCCTAGAATTAACAAGATACTCCCCTACATGTTTATTGTTCCAGCCAAACCAACCATTTTCAGTTTCAAGGTCTACAAAGGCACTGTGTGCTAGGAAGTCTTTGAAAGCCTTCTGATATTTGTCCAGAGCATGCCTCCCCCCCTTCTTCTCCCTAATAGAGGTGATTAGATTAAACCTCCCCCCCAATGACCTAGTTTTCTTCATCTTCTTGGCTTTGAATCCATGTTAAAAAATCCAAAAAGGCCTGCTTCTGAGGCAAAGTGTTGGGACCATAAACATTCACCAAAATACCCTTAGCTCTTGCAGTCCCCAGGAAATGGAATTTAGCCATCAGGGAGAATTGGATGCCCCTCCATTCCATTAGTTCAACAACTATTGGCTTCCATAGAACCTCTATCCCACCATCCACGCCAACTACATCTACCACCATTACTTTGCTACCCTTCCGTATCTTCTCCCTAAGTTTCTCCATCACCTTTGAACTGCATTTTGTTTCTTGAAGAAAAAGGACATCCGATTTCTCTTGCTTAATCTTCCTCGCTAGTGTCTTAACTTTCCTAGGGTGATTACAAGCCTTAATATTCCAGGATATTATCTTCATTGGATAATATTATTTACTTCATAGAAGGCCTCCTTAATTGTTGGGTACTAACCTAATTCGATGAGTTTTACACCTACCACTATGGTTCGTTGCTTGCTCGTTTTCCTTCCCCTCTTCAATTCCTCCTTTAGGGATTTCCTTTTACTACCCTTATGGGAATCAACTACAATCCCTAGATGCTGATGAGATCTGTTCTTGATGATGGCTTCCTAGAGTAGCTCCAGTTTCCTTTGAGAGACATACCCTTGCCCCTCCTTTCCACATTCTTCCTCAATCGTGTCCATATCTAATTCCCCCAATTCCATTTCTTCCACTTAATCCTCTTCCGTCACCTCCATCGGGGTCTATTGCTCCTCCTCACTGCTTATTTATTTCCCCTTATCTACTTGTTTCTTCTCTAGGACCCCCTCTCTTCGCCCCTCCCCCTCAATCCTAATATCCTCCAGGATCTGGAAAGGGTTATTTGATTTGGGTTGCTTCTCCGAAATTCCCTTCCTTGGTTTCGAGGGCCCACCTTCCCTGCTTCTCCACCTTCTCTTGACTTGCATGAAACCTTCACCACTAGTCTCGGCCTCTTGGAGATGGTTCAACATGGTCTGAGGCTGAGACATCTTTGGGAATTTCCTCCCAAACTGGCCATATTCGTGGCACTGTCTGCATCTGAACGAAAGTTTCTCATAGTCAATAGTCTGGATCCATTCTTCCGCATCCCAGTTCAGGTTGATTGCATCCAGTAGGTCTTTCAATAGATCCATATATACACAGATGCATGGAAAGGATGTGTATCTATGTTGTTTGTTCTGTTCTTCCATCTTCACAAATTCTTCCAGTGAATTCCCAATATATTGCAATATTTCCAAATCCCCGTATTCAAAGGGCAAGAAAAAAAACTGGATCCATACTACGACAACCGTCATGTCTTCAGTTTCCATGTTGAACCACTCTTTCTAGGGCTGAAGATATAAAATTGTTGAAAAGAAGAAGTACGACCCACCCTCTAGAACCCTATTCGTGTCCTCCTAGTTGAATAAAATGATTGTGAAAAATCCCTTGGACCCTAGATGAATATCATAGTGCCCCTTAGAGCTCCACATGTTGTCATGCTCTTAATCCAGTGAACTAGATCTCTCTCCTTCGGCCACACTCCCACAAATTTCTCAATGAGATCCTTCTCCTTACACAACTCGATATTTCCCCTCACCTTGTTGGATTTTATCTGGATGGATGGTATAGATTGGGCTTTTGGAAGGCACCCTCCTGGGCCTAATCTTCTTCCCCTCCATGATTCATCCTCACTCCCTTCTCCACTGTTTTTTTCTCCTTCCACAAGTACATGGCTTTGAGGATTTACTCGCTCCATGGTCATAAGCAAGGGGTTTCACAGCCCCAACCCCTGTTGTCCCTGCACCAACACCTACACCTCCAAATCCTCACGGTCTCTCCAAATCGACTTCATTCCTTTGGAAAAACCCCCTTTATGCTACATCGAAAATGTAGAACAAGGATCCTAAACAAGTTTGAAGTTGAAAGTGGTTTCTTCTTATCTATTTATAGCTAAGGGAAATTGAATGGCCAAAAGAAGAAAGTAGGAAACATGAACTAGTTTGCACAAATTTTGGCCCTCCCCCACAAAAACACATTGAGAATTAAATTGAACCCAATGATTGTCAATTTGAATGGAAAAATGTATCAGATTTCTTATTAATAAAACTTGTGTCCAAAAAATAGTTTTACCAAAAGAATTTTTATATATTAAAATTACTATGTCAAATTATATACTCTTACATTATTATATTTTTATAAAGTTAAATATGAATTACATATATTAGAAAAATAAATGATTTAATTTATGGATGAATCAAAACAAAAGAAATTTCTTTTATGAAATTCTCTTCAAAGTGCTTCACATATAATACATAGAAAAATCCACTTCCATTAAATATTTGTTGTACCTTGATATGTTAAGTTACTTTAATAATATTTGTGGTTAAAATATGTTTTATGACTCCATGCTAACCGAAGAACAAAAAATAAAACTAACATCAAAGAATCCGATCATCCCAAGGATACATGACCTACAAAAAATACACAAGGATAAGATTCCCTTGAGGTCGATCGTAAACACCATTGGATCAACAACATACCAATTAGCAAAATTATTAGTGAAAACCCTCAATCCATTGGTCGGCCATACTTTCTCATTTATCAAAGATTCATCGCACTTTGTCATTGGTATCAAAGACCTAAAATTGAATGAAAAATACATATTGCTAAGATTTGATGTCGTCTCTCTTTATACCAAAGTTCCAGTTAAAGGCAGAAATTACAAATGAGGAAATAGCTACACTGGTTGAGATTTGCCTAAAATCAACCTATTTCTCTTTTTGAGGAGATATATATGATCAAATTGATGGTGTTTCCATGGGATTCCCACTCTCTCTGATAGTAGCTAATCTATACATGGAATACCTTGAGAAAAAGGCTATTGAATCCCCCCCCACCCCCCTAAAACCAAGAAATTGGAAGAGATTCGTGACGATACCAATATAATCTGGCCACATGGAAGGGAAAATATTGACAAGTTCCTGGAACACTTAAATAACCAGTCAGAAGACATTAAGTTCACTATGGAAGTCTAGGAAAACAATAAACTTCCCTTCCTTGATGTGTTGGGGCACGCACCTTAACGTTCCTTAATTTTGGTAACTCCGCAGTTTTTGTGGAAGCTTGTAAACGGAATTGCGACTCAAAATAGTCTTAGGGGTGTCGGGGTTGAGTCAAATCCCTCTTTTTGTAATTGTCCATAATTTTCGGGTGTAAGCCCATGATTTTGTAATAGTGCACTTGTATAAATAGGCACTCATGTAAAGATGTCAAGATCATCTAATGAAATGAGGATCATATGATGCAAAGAAGTTAGATCTATTTTTGGGTTTTAAGGTCAAGTCCCAGCTGTGTGTGTGGACGACCTCTGCAGCTATGTGCGCAGAGGGTTTTTGTAAGGAAAGGAACTGCAGCAGAGTGCACAGTTAGATATTGTAAGAAAGGAACTGCAGCTGAGTGCACAGTCAGAATTGAAGGACGGATCTGCTGCTGAGTGCATAGATCAGAATTGTTATTTTGTAAGAGTGGAATAAAAGTGCAGTTTTGTGGACGTAGCCCCTACACTGAGGGTGAACCATGTTATATCTTGTGTTGTGGTTATTTTGTGTGGTTTCTGTTATGTTTTGATGCTTTTGATAAGTAGGTGAATGCTAAAGTAAGATAACTGCTAAATATTAACTTCGTTGTGAATTCCCAGTTAAGGGTTAAGCAAGAAAATCCTTTTATCTAACTGCAAAGCTAATTAAGTGAATATCGAACCTCTATTTGGTATAAATATTTGTTGCTAAGGCTAAAGGTACAGTAATATCCCTCTTCTGCTTTCAGAAACCTGATTCTACAGCACCCCATAGCTGTTTCGGGTGAGACTGCAACCTGTTCACAGGTTGTTGCCGAAAGGGCCAACACTGTGGGTCTTTTTGTTGGTGCGAAGTTAAAGTATAAACCCCAGGTCTTCCCTATAGCCCAACAAATTGGTTCTTTTTCTGGTTGAACTCAGTATCTGCTCAAGAGGGATCTACGTCGTACGTAGAGGGATATGTTTTGGAGACCCTCAGTAAAAGAAATCGGCGACTAGATTGAAGAGACCTATTTGAAATTTGTTGAACAAGAAAACAAGGATCCTCGTCATAGCTCGGATGACTTCTTGCAAAGGTACATTTTTTCAGATGTTTATGAAATTTTCTTTGGTAGTATCCACATAGAATTGCACCAGTGGTTATCCAGGTTGACAGAGAGAAAGACAAACTTCAACGAAGATCAGTTTCCTGAATGGACCCCCGCAAGAATTAACATATTGAAAAGAGTGAACAACGCGATATCACGAGCTGTTGATTTCTGGACAACACGAACCCTTGAAGCATTTGTGACAGAGTTTTCCATCAACACAAGTACCTCTTTTAGCGAAGCTGAGAGACAGTTTTTCCAAGGACCAAGGGGTAAGTACCTAAATTCATTTAGTCTACAAATTAAAATGCTCTTGGCTGAAAAGGGCATATTGCTTATAGAATCATATTGCTAGATTTATTTTTAATAACCTATGTTTGAAAGTGAAAGTAACTTCAATGAGCAAAGTGGTTTGCTGCGAAGTGGTAAAATATACAAGAGAAACCTAGAATCCTATACCCTAGGCCAGAATACCGAGTATACGTCATTAAGTCTAGAAGACCCTGAATCTGAAGAAACCCCTTCTGTTAGAAACCCTCCTATAACTCCACCACGAAGAGCTGTTACCCCTGAGAACCCGTCACAGTCTGAAAGTAACCCTAGCCCAAGTATTCCTATCACAGGTCAGTCCACCTCAGGAAGTTACCCTCCTCCTCCCCCTCCCTCCCCCTCCCCCCATAGATCTAAAATGGCCCATATGACTGATGACATCAAGCTCCCAGTCTTCAAAGGAACTGGATCAAAGGATCCAGAACAATTTTGGTTCTTATGTGAAGCTATGTGGACTGTGAAGAACATTATGGATCAAGATATAAGAAGAGCGCAGCTGGTTACTTCTTTTAGAGATCGAGATTTGACCTGGTTTATGAAGTTTTCCAGTACTCAGAACCATGCCTTGGCTGATATTAAAGCAGCAATGATCAAAGAGTTCAAGAATCCTAAATCACAGTGTATAACTGAACTGAAAGAGATTCAGCAGAGGCGAGGTGAATCAGTTTGGGACTTTGATCAGAGGTTCAAAGTTCTTCTAGATCAAGTTAGTTTCACTATTGGACCAGCGTAGCATAAAGAATGGTTCATTGCAGCATTATTACCCCATATCAGAACTCCACTCATGCAATAGAAGGTTGCTGATCAGCAAGAGGCTTTGGAAATTGCTATGAAGCTTGGAACAACTCCTATTGAAAATAATTCTGGCATAGCCCAAATACAAGCGCAGTTGGAAGAAATGGATTTGGAGCTTCATGACATGAAGAAAGGAAAATCTATTCGTGAAGATGTTTGGTGTACACGATGTAGGACAGAAGGTCATGACAAGGAACAATGTCCTGTGTTAAGAAATTACCTGAATACGGGTGCGCCAAACCCATTTAACCCTAATGTTCTATATTGTGAGATCTGTAGAACACCTGGTCAGCATCGACCTGAAGACTGCTATCTGCTGCAGAGATATGTTCAAGTCCCTAAGAATCCTTATTGCAAGTTCTGTAAGTCAGTAGGACACAACGAAGAGGAATGTCACAGCTTTGTCCTTATGAGAGAGCGAACCTATGATACTTATAGGGTACAAAATGATGCACAAGGCAATGATGGATATGGTTACCATGGTAGTACATCAGGTCAAGGTCCTTTTGGAGGCCGTGGTCGTGGTGGTATTCCTAGAAGAGGTCGAGGCCAGGTTGTGTGCTATAACTGTAATCAGGCAGGACATCTAGCTACAGACTGTCGGAACCCAACTACGACATGCCGATATTGCAGAGCGGTAGATCATGTTATTGAGCAATTCCCACAGCTGATAGCTAAAATACAAGAAAGAAATGGTGCTCCTACTCAGAATATTCATATGATTGCTGTAGAGCAAAGACCTGTCCCGGCCATTAACGTTGCTACAAGGAGTGGAGCTATGACGCAAGTGTAGAACAAGGAGAAACAACCTGACGAGGCTTGGGTTCGTAAGACCCCAGAGAAAGTTCCAACATTCAATGTGGGAAGGGAAAAAGAAACATTTATGGAAGCCAGAAAATACTTTGCTGATCCGAGCACATCAGTAGCACCTGCGCAACAGCATCAACAGCAGTTACAATCTCAAGAAGCTTTGACGGATAAAGTAAGTACATTGTCGTCATTTTTACAGAGTTGTATGAAGCTCTTAAGAAATCAGAATGCTTTAAATGAGTTACAAAAAGCTATTGCTTCGTGCGAGCCTCAGCGAAGCTCTAGTAAAGAAAAAAATGTTAATAGAGTTAGAAGGACTGGAAGAGAAATGAGATTGCATGCTCAGATAGGAGAGTATGACATGACTGATATCATTTTAGACCTGGGATCAGAAGTAAATGTCTTAACTAAGCATACATGGGAACAAATGGGAAAACCTACCCTTGAATGGTCCCCTATATAGTTGAGATTAGCCAATCAGCAGAAGATTGTGCCCCTAGGAATATTCCCTAGTGTCATAGTAGACATTGATGGAGTTAGTACCTTAGCATATTTTGAAGTCATTGAAATAATTGATGATAGCAACCCCTATCCACCGTTGCTAGGAATTGAATGGGAATCGAGAATTCTGCAGTAATCAACCTTAAGAGTAGGAAGATGACTTTTGAAGGTAAAGGCTTGAGACTCATAGTACCCTTGGACCCTTCTCAAGGAGAAAGTTGCACAAATCCAGTCAGAGATAAAGATCATGATGCTTTGGATCATATCTACAACATCATAGCTAAAGAAGAAGACTATGTTAACCCTACTCCTAAAGGTATAATGGACTGGAAGTGTGATAGTTCTTGCATTACTGATTCAGATGAAGGCTTAGAGAATTGGCAGAATAGACTTTATGAACTACATGGACATCGATGTGCAAGAATTACCAAGTCTCTTAGATGGCTTGGCTCACAGACAAGAGTCTTACCTATTTTTGATGGCTTGGTAGACCCCGAAGATTTTATTTTGCAATTTTCAGAGCAGGTACCAGATTCATAGAAAATGGAGACTCTAGATTCAGTATTTAGAGCCACAGCTGCTAGATGGTGGAATGGTCATAAAAAGTACATTCATAGTTGGGAAGCTTGTCAAAATTCCCTTCGCCTGAGATTCGTGGATCAACCTCAGGAGGTGCAAAGCAGGTTTAATGGTCAGACTAGCCCTCAAGAACATTTGTAGTGTTATGAAGCATGGAAGCATGTACCTCATGAAGAATGGGTACATTGGTTTGTGCACACCCTGGAACCTGTCGCGAAGAATTGGTATGCAGAGGTGGAGCTTCATCATGGTACTATAAGTTGGGATAGTCTTGTTGATAGTTTTGTGCTTACATTTTCTATTAATGCGGTTTTCCCTGCTTTGGACGCAGCTATTAGGTTGATCCATACTAATGTGTTTGATGATAAAGAAATAGCAGAGCACCAACCTAATTGGAAGGCACAAGAAGCTAATGCAGTAGAAAGTTATAACCTCGCAATTGATGAGGATGAAGACCCGTACAATATTAACATTCCTGAGTCAGAAGGACACTGCAAAGTACATGGACCAGCAGTCGAAGCACCTGAAGTGACTCAGCCCTTGAAAACAAGGCAAGTAAACATTGGATCAGAAGAAAAGCCTAAGTACACTACCATTGGAGATTATTGGGATGAAGAAATGGTGAGCAAAGTGACCCAACTTATCCATGAGTATCAGGACCTATTTCCAACGAAGTTCTCAGAAATGAAAGGTATCCTTGGTGATATAGGAGTGATAAAAATCCCTTTGAAACCTGATGCGAAGCCTATGAAACAACACCCTTATAGGTTGAACCCTAAGTACAAAGAAAAATCCAGGATGGAGCTAGATAAGATGCTCGCTACAGGAATCATTGAACATGTCGAAGAGTCCAAATGGGTCAGCCCTATGGTGGTACAAGAAAAGAAGACCAAGGGAGAAATCAGAATTTGTGTTGATTTGAGGAAGCTGAATGATGCCTGTTTACATGATCCTTTTCCTACTCCCTTTACAGATGAATTTTTAGACAATGTCGGAGGTCAAGAAGTGTATTCCTTCACTGATGGATTTTTAGGTTACCATCAGATCAGAATTTCTCCAGAGGATCGACATAAAACAACCTTCGCTACAGAAATGGGATCTTTCCAGTATAGTGTTATGCCCATGGAGTACATTGTTCCTAGCCTCAGAATATCTGCCTTCACAAAGATGGATGACCCAGCTATGTTGAAAGAAAGGTTGGCAAAGATGCTAGAACTAGAGGAAGACAGATTCATTGCAGGTTTCCAGCAGCAAGTAAAGAAAGCTAGAGAAAAAGCATGGCATGATAGACACATTAAGAAGAAGCAATTCCAGATTGGTGATCTTGTGCTCTTGTACGACAGTAAATTCATGAAGTTCCCAGGTAAATTTAAAACACATTGGAAAGGACCATACATAGTTCAGGAAGTTACCGACGGTGGTGCAGTCCAGTTAGCTAAATTGAATGGAAAATTTTTACCTTCCATGGTGAATGGAAGTAGATTAAAAAAGTACATGGACAAGCCTGGACCCCCTAATCAAAAGTAGCAGCAAGAAGGAGAGTCTAAGTACCAAGAACGGTTGAAATTGGGTACTAGACTATAATGAAGTTGTTCTCAAAGCTACGAAGTATTGAAGGCTATCAAAGTTCGAAGTTCAAAGTTCGGTTGGCGCTTGGGTCAGGATGCGTCGAAGGTCAATATTGTGTCGAAGGTCCTCATTGTGACGAAGCTGAAGTTAGTGGTTGTGTCGAAGAAAAAAGGTCTATCGCAGCCTAAAATGTGACTGATGGGACAAACTAGATTTGGCGGCGTTGGCACGTGAGCTGCCTTAACTGCTTGTAATGATGAGATTTTGGGAAAATCTAGCACCATGTGAACAAGATTTACCGCCGCTCCATCAGATTTGGTGTCCTTAATGCACCATGATGGAAGATTTTGTCATGCGATTCTATAAGAAGCCACATAGGCCTGCGACTCCTACATTACACATTTTCTTGAGTTTACAGTTAAGACCATGTCAAATGATCGCGAAGTCCAAGAATTGTTACGAGAGTTCAGGGAGAGAGGTCTGTAGAACCTTATCAGCAATCCACCTGCATCTAAACTCTCCCAGTGCTGCATCCACCTATGCAGACATGTTCAACCAGGAAGAAATTTAAGGTAGAATTTTGCTCTAAACGGAACGAAGAAAGGCACAAACCCTCAGGAAAGACTCTGGAGGATCCCGAGATGTATCCTCCTAGCTCAGTAGAATGGAGGCATGCTGTTAAGGACCCAAAGTTGTGGATGGTCAAATGTTCGATAGGACATGAACGGGAGGCAGTTCGAGCGATGGAGTCGCTGATAGATTTAGAAGGCCCAAGATTCCCATGACCATCATAAATATTGCGAAGGAAGACAACGGCATAAGGAACATAGGTAGTCTACTAAGGATGAAAGGATGAAGGATCAAGAAAGCTGCGGCCGTGGTAGAAGTAGCAGAATGGATGACGATGATGACAGGCATATAAGGGAGCAGGAGGGCAGGAAAATTAAAGATGATGGTTACAAAGATGCAGATGGATACAGAACTCGACAGAGTGCAAAAGGAGCTAGTAGAGAAGGAGCAAGCAGCCGACAGTAGTTTACTATCTTCGCCAATAAGATTCTCCCACCAGATAAGCAGTAGAGTGTCCCAAGACGGGACACTGGTGATTCTTAGGGGCCTGTTGGGGTGTGCACCTTAACGGTCCTTAATTTTGGTAACTCCACGGTTTTTGTGGAAGTTTGTAAGAAAATTTGCGACTCAAAATAGTCTTAAGGGTGTCAGGGTTGAGTCAAAGCCCTCTTTTTTGTAATTGTCCATAAATTTCAGGTATAAGCCCATGATTTTGTAATAGTGCACTTGTATAAATAGGAACTCATGTAAATATGTCAAGGGTATCTAATGAAATGAGGACCATATGATGCGAAGAAGTTAGATCTATTTTTGGGTTTTAAGGTTAAGTCCCAGCTGTGTGCGTGGACGAAATCTACAGCTGTGTGCGCAGAGGGTTTTTGTAAGGAAAGGAACTGCAGCTGAGTGTGCAATTAGACTTGAAGAACGGATCTGCTGCTGAGTGCACAGATCAGAACTGTGTTTGTAAGAAGTGGAATAAAAGTGCAGTTTTGTGGATGTAGCCCCTACACCGGGGGTGAACCACGTTATATCTTGTGTTGTGGTTCTTTTGTGTGGTTTCTGTTATTTTTTGATGCTTTTGATAAGTAGGTGAATGCTAAAGTAAGATAACTGTTAGATATTAACTTTGCTGTGAATTCCCAGTTAAGGGTTAAGCAAGAAAAGTCTTTTATCTAACTGCGAAGCTAATTAAGTGAATATCGAAGCTCTATTTGGTATAAATATGTGTTGTTAAGGCTAAAGGTACTGTAATATCCCTCTTCTGCTTGCAGAAATCTGATTCTGCAGCACCCCATAGCTATTTCGGGTGAGACTGCAACCTGTTCGCAGGTTGTTGCCGAAAGGGCCAACACTATGGGTCTTTTTGTTGGTGTGAAGTTAAAGTATAAACACTGGGTCTGCCCTATATCCCAACATGATGTTTTGATAACAAAAAATACCGATGGCTCTCTATCACACCAAGTATATCAGAATAAAACACATACTGATAGATACTTGCATGCAAAATCTCATCATCACCCATCACAGAAGATTGGAATCCTTAACACTCTTGCTACAAGAGTAGTAAGGATTTCTGATATAGAGCATATTAAAGGGGAACTATCACATTTCTCAAGGGTATTACAAGAGAATGGTTATGAACAAAAAGACATAAATAGATATTTCTTAAAGGCACGAAAACCAAGGACTAAAGACCAAGGGGATCACGCAAGAAAGGAATTTATCCCTTACATTCAAAGGAAAACTGATAAAATAGAAAAAATCCTCAAACAAAAGTAAATCAAAACTGCCTTCTCCCTCCGAATTCCATGATACATCTGCTTGATAAAACAAAGGATCCCATCAACCAAAGGTTAAAAAAGGAAATATACTCGATTCCTTGCTCATGCAGTGAAATATACATAGGGGAAACAGGGCATGCAATAAAAATTAGAATTAAAGAGCATTGTGCTGACATAAGGCATGAAAGAGTAAAGAAATCAACAATCGCCAAACTTTGTTGGAAAACCAATCACCAGATCTGCATAGAGGATGAAAAATTCATTGCATTCAAAGAAAATTACAACAAAATATGCATTCAAGAAAAAATAGAAATAGAGAAACATCATAAAAACTTCAAAAGAGATGACGACCCGATATTGAGCGAAACTTGGAAACTTGTGATACACAAACTAAGCAAAAATTCTAAGCTGACTTGATGAATATCAAATAAAATATTTTTTTCCTTAGTTCACTATTTATAAAAAGAACATAGAATCACATTCCAGTGAGATATCCTTTCTCCTGAAGATGGACTCAGCTACAGAGTCTGAAACGTACGTCAATATTGACAATACATACAACACAAGTTTTCTCTCTGAAATACTTTCATTGTGCCAATCCTGCTGAGACAATCTTTGTATCTTTTGTTTTATGCAATCATGGAAAATACCATATTTGGATAAAGGGAGGAAAGTCAATAGAGAATGCTATTACTATTTTAGCCAATGAAGGACTTGAATTGGATGGTGAGTAGTCAATAGATCTAGAATATTATACTTTCTGGAAGAATGAAATTAATGTGATATCTCTTGCACAACATTATATGATAGACCATCTTGGGTGCATCTTGTGAGTGGTTGTTCTTTGTAGGTAATTGTTGTGTTCTCTTCAACTAACCGAGGAAATATCAGGCGAGAAAGTTCAGTCAGTGACAGCTTTGATCACAAATCTTTTGAAACTTCTTGTTATCCTTACAAAAGAAACAACTTTTGTTGTATCAAGTAACCAATTAGTGGTAAATATTAGTGAAGTGGCTAGTTTTTTGCTTGACTTGTTCAATATGAGGCTTGAAACTGTCGAACGTGATCCTGTGGATATGGAGAACAATCTAGGTCACCAACTTTCACTTATATTGGAAACTTTCTTTCATTTTGTTCATGATGTGGTTTTGGATGATACCATTTTTTACAGCAACCGCACATTTTTTATTTCTTCTCTATTGGACATCTTGGATGGAAGAATGTGGAGGTATGAGAGACATAATGCAGTTCAGAAGCTTGATTTGGTTTACAACATTGACATTATTATTAATATTTTGGGATTTTCTTGAGGTACTAGATCACAAAACAATAAACAAATTCATTGCAAACAAACCAGTCTGGGAGATAATGAAGGAGATGGGGTTGTAAACCTAACTTCTATTGCTTTGTCATGTAACCTTCACTTAGAGAATTTTTCCTTATTTGGTGAGTGCAACAAGCATAATCAAATAAATTATATATTTCTACAGGAAGGTTGTTGGATATAGGATCTAATAGCTATCATGAGTTTTCTGCATGCACAAGGTTTAAAAAAAGGCCCGAGGGGGATAAGTCACGGCTAACTTCTAGCAAGGATGGGATAGGCATAAATGATGTAGAATTTGTAAGTGGGAATTATGATGATAGTCAAACAATGAGAGGATAGTTGTGGGTGATGACAATTTTTTATCCTATAATTAAGATCCTTTGCACTTAAGGAAGGCATATAAAAGTGGATCTTTGTACATGAATATTAAAACAAAATATTCTAATGCAAGGAAATTTAAATCCCATCTTTCTAGTGTCTCTATCATCAAATATTTGTTTACTATAAATAGAAGAGCTAGGATTTCAGCAGGAGAAGGTGACAAATTAACAATCTTAGATACAAGGAAAATTATTGGGCAGTCGGTTGTTACACCTGTGATAATAGATAATCCTAATGTTAAGCCTATTTCCAGGAATTAAGTTCAATTCGAACTAGTTCATCTTGTTTCTAGCTCTACAAATGAAAACTATTTGGTTGTAGTTGGGTATGAGGAATACTAAGTTCTCACCATGGACCTTTGAGTATATTGACATGGTCATACTACTATTTTTGAAGAATGCAACATTTCTTCAGGATACGTATTGTTTGGTGATGGAGACATGTGGAATGTCACTTTATATATAGCATTAGTGGATATTATTTCTTTATGCTTTCCTATAATAGATCTATGGCTTTGCATTGGATATTATTATTTTATTTGAGGACGATTTGAGCTCATATCTCTTTTTAAGAGGCTCCTATTTTTATGGTTGTTGAAAGTTTGTGAAGTCACACTAAACTATTGCTTTGGTATTATTGTAACTTGTTTGGAGCTTGAAGCTTATTTTATTGGATGTTATTGGTTGAATACAAATGTTGGAAGTTTGATCTCTTGAAATGTGTCATAGGGGGCTTCATCCAGGTAACCTTGTGACTTCCATAAAATAATTTATTTGTGATTGATTTCCCTCTTGAATTTCACATGTTCATAGTTGAAAATATTAGTGTAAGTAACGCTTCTTGATTGGAGATTGATGGAATTTAGTATTTATACTCTTTAGTTGTGAACATCCTCTCATGTGAATTTAATAAGTTATGCTACATTAGGGATTCAAAATCTGATTTATGTATTTGTGGAAAGCAAGAATATATGGTTGTCACTTGCTTATTCCAGCTGTAATTTTCTTTATTCACTTGAGAAAAGACTAATAAAATTATTGCCTCGTAGACTTATTATGTCTATAATAATATTTTGCACTAATATTACTTTCCAACCACCTAGAAATCATAAAATTAACCTTTTCTTTTTGTTCTTACATATTTGAAATTAATCTCATAATCAAATCAGAATTCATATTTGCACACCAAAGTCTCATCTTTCAAATTTTGTAATAATTTTTAGTTGGCTTAGATTTTCTTAGGAATAAACCCCTTGTTTTAGAGAAGAACCACCCAAAATTGTGTGAAGGTTCTTATTTGGTGAGATTGGGAATCCTTTCTTTAGTTTCCCTAGGGTATTGCTTGAGATTAGGACTTTCATCTCAAGAAACAAGGGTTTGTTTGGTAACATAGATAATGGTTAATACTTGATGATGTAGTGGGGATTTCTCCCCTACTATGTGCAAAAGCACATACCCTAGATCAGTCGGATCATAGGGTAGAGTTCATGGTGTGAGGGATTTCTCAACCTCGAATTAGCAATAACAAGCAACAATAAGGACTATATTTTTATGATTTTAATATATTTTCTCCAACTAATGAAAAACAAGAACAAACATACCTTTTAGTAATGTGGGCCACTGCAGCCATTTGAGGAAATGGTCCACTAGCTCCACGGTTTGGTTCTCCAGTCGTCTCCACTAATGGTTATAAAAAAGGGGTAATGGATCCAAGAGGGTATGGAGCAAGCTCAACATACACCGTGGGAATGATATGGAAAAAATATGGGAGCAATGGAAAAAGGTGAAAAGTAATGTCAGGTAATGTAATGAACAACAAGTTCATGAATGTTTGTGGGGAGACCTTGAAAATGTATATATATGATGATCCAATGTTTTTTTGACCCATGTTATTTTATTGTGCATGGTATTCATCCATGGTTTTTGACCCATTCTCATTTTAGGGTTTTTGGGTCCTTTTTGGAGAAAGTGGGGATAAATCACAATAAATGCTCAACTTCCCTTCATTTATGGGGGAAGGAATAATAATGTTTTGGACCATTTTTTGTGGAATTTTAATTGTGAAGGTCAAAATGGAGGAAATAATGGTGGGATAACGATGTATAATTATGTTTTTGACCAAATAAAATCTAGGTGAACATTTTTTGGCATTAACATATTCCCCCCTTATGTGTGAGGGCAAGAGCTCATCATATGGTCAATATATATCATAGGATCAAGGGAGAAATGGTGACAATGGTGGAGAGACTAGAGAGGACCGTAGAGGAGTGGAGTCTCCTCATTTGAATTGCAGTGGCTTTTGGTTTGTATTTCTTCTAAAAAATGGATGAGGTACATATAATCGTAGACATGTATATGAATGAGGTGGGAATACCCATGCTCGTAACAATGTCTCAATATAAAAATGGGGATCAAGGATCAAACAATGGGAGACGATCAATACATATATACAACTGGTGGTACATAATGGTGGCCTCAATGGGAGGTTGAATACAAATAATGATATGAAGGACTAGTACATAGGAACATTGGAATTCTCATAGAATGAAATATCATAACAACTAATGCTCTGTCGAATCTAGAGGTGTACACAACTTTATGGACTCAAGGACTAAGAGTTAGAATCTCTGAGGTATATAAAGAACATCAAGTACTTTAGATACATGGAAGCATGACACTGAGGGGATTCCAAACACTATCGTTAATGCAGTTCGAAAATCACAAAGGACATGAAACTGTATGGGTCCCAAGAGTATACTCAATAATCTGATAGAGTCAGGTGACAACTAGGGTCTTCAAAAAAATAATGAAGGAAATAATATCCTATATGAATCTCAACGATGCGATGATGGAGTTGAATTCAAGCATGTGAGACACAACCAACCTGAAAGGAACTAAGGATTCCTTTTAAGCGGTCCAAGGAACTCATCAATGAGGTGGATGAAACTAGGATACAGGGACCTCTAGGTCTATCCTCCGGAATATATGTGTTGACATCGAAAAAGGGAGACCTACGACTACCAAGGAAATGAGGTTTCCTTTATAGAAGCATGAGGGGGACAACCATAGATATGGAACAATACTAGGATTGAGGCACTGAATGGGGAACATAGGAATGGGAGTATGATGACAGGGATGACCTGGTAGCAAATGACACTCACTCATTGGGGAGGGGATCATAGCTGTGAAAATGGGGAGATGACTGCAATGGGAGATACTTGGGAAAGTAACTGGACTAGTGATATCCAGGGGATCCAAGGGAGACTCATCACAGAATACTCTGAACAAAGGTGACCCAATGGGGAATGTTTCCATAATGTGAGATCATATGCAGCATGTGTGGGGCGCCGAGAGGCACCGTTTGGTACTTCTTCATAGTTTAAGGAGCTCAAACAAGGGATAGAAGTATGCTCAATATGATACTATATCGTGGATTTTTTTTGATCCCAAGATGGTAAATGCTCGATCGTGTTTTGATTTTTAAAGAGTCTAAAAACAGGAAAAAGACTCCAGTGGAGTCTCTTTTTCGTATAGTAGTCTCCTAAGTCTGGAAAAGGATAAAAGTGTATAGAGGAGAGCTCTCCATGTCGAAAGGGGTAGACAGACTTCTTTTCTGTAGGTAGTCCAACCAAAACGAAAAAGGTTAAACCTATACTAATTGGATGACCATTCAAATAATTTTACGAGCATGAATGAAACCAAGTTTACTTGGTGATATTTTCTTTATGAAAGTGCTGGAAAAGAGCTTAAATACAACCCATAAATGATATTTTTCATAAGTTATGATCCCAATGTCTAACAAAGCATAAAAGGATACAAAGGCAGACGTTCCTATCTCGAAGGTGCTAGGGTGGTCCTTTTCTTTAAATAGTCTACGTAGTCTGAAAAAGGAGATAAATGAGGCCACATGGACACCCTTTCAAATACTTTAACAAACGTGAAAGGAAGTAAGTGTGCTCGACAATATTTTCATTCTTTAAGGAGTTGGAAAATATCTTAACAAAGATTCCATAATGGTCAGTCAAGCAAGGAGGAAGTGTTCGATGTACCAAAAACGGATGATGTTGTTAGCATGGCTGATATGAATAGTAGTGGAACACTGGTGGGGCCTCCTTGTGGGATGACAAATGGTGGTGAAATAGGGCCACGTTTTTAGTATGGATGGAGCAGGTGGCCTATGAACATGCCAATACATACAATGTGTGGTTTGTGTGGTGGCATGTATATCAAGGTGACTCTAGGAAATGGCCTGAAAATCATAGGGAGAGCGCGAGACATGGGTCTCAAAACTAGACAGAGGACGAGAAAATGAAATGGGTGGTGTGAACAACATTAAAAATGGATGTCGAATGAATTTGTGGTGTACGAAAGAAAAGGTTGACCAAATGGAGGCCTATAAATAAGGGGACCACATGACACACATCATTTTCAATATGCAGTGTTGAGTTGGAGTGGAGGGCCCTTGAGCAAAACTACTGATTTCTTCTGACAAGACCGATGGTTTTCCTATATGTGAGTTGCAGGTAAGATCTCTCATAAATCCTGTCAATTTCAGTCGTTTAGTTTTTCATTTTTACTCATTCTAGGAGCCATGGTTGAGCCCGAAGGGTTATTGGGGTCAGGTCGCACATTTTGAGAGAAAAGTAAAGAACTAAGTCGCACCTATGGGGAAGACACGTGTGACCCAGTCACACCTGTCAAGGAGAGAGGCATGACTTGAGTCACACTTTCTCATGAGAGAGGCGTGGCCCAGGTGCATATGTCAAGCATTTTTGCGCTACTTGGGTTGCAAAAAGGGACTGATAGGCGCGACCTAGAATAGAATGAGTTCTTTTGTGTAACTAGGTCCAACAGGGACTTTGTGGATGTGTAAGATTCCTCGAGTCACATGGCGAGAAAGAGACATCGGGGACCTCTTGTAGGAGGTAGAGGATGACTGAGCAACGCAAAATATGCTCGTCCGATGTGGGTTATTGGAGTTCTTCCATATCCCCTTGATGTGTTAGGAAAAACTATTACTAAACAAGATGGTGAGTTTTTGGTATCGAGACTCAGAGTGTTTCACCATACCGGGTGAGTGACTAGAGATCACCCTACGAGATGTGTACTTTCTGACTGGCCTCCCACTATTGGGCATGATCAATGATACCTTATCAAAGCTCCCAAGGGGGGTGTTGATGGATGACATGTTCTCCAAGAATTGTTGTGCCTCAGTGTATATGCATATCATAAATATTGGTGTGTGACATCAAGATCCTAGAGACTTGGGAAGTAGCAAGGATGGTGCTGTAGATACTAGGATTGAAAGGTCTACATAAGATCTCGGGTGACCAACTTATGATGGTCGAGAGTGTGCTGAGGGGTGCCTACTATGGATGGTCTTAGATGTACTGGACAATGATTCGGTGTGGGATGAACCAATATAGCTTAGTAGGTGGGAATTTTTGTTTCCCCTCCATTTTGTGCTCATTATTATTTGAGCGACTACCTACACTATGACGACATCTAGCGATGCATGAGGGAGGACCTCATGAGCTTCACATGAGGCATTGGTGTGAGATGATGATTAAGGAGGGGGGAGGCCTAGTGGGTTGTTTCTTCACCTAGGATATTTTTTCACTGTGGCGACAACTTTTTGTCTTGATAGAAGACTATCCATATGTAGGGATGGACTACCGGGGAGATACGGAGATGCCTCGACCTCCGGGACACGCCTAGGGACCTAATAGTATGTATAGATGATTATTTATGGTTGCATTTATATATAGTTTACTAGAATAATGGTAGATACATTATGCATGTGCTAGATACTAATGACACACTATGTGCATTTGTAGACATGGGATCGTACCCTCCAGTGGGGTACTGGTGGCGCAAGGGCAAGGTGGAGGGTTTAGATCCACCTGCTCACAGGAAGAGGAGGAGGCAAAGTGTGGAATTGGATTCATTGTATCTAGATGTGGAGAGGCTATATGAGGGGGTCACCAATGATGGGTGGCAATACCTAGACAATGATCTGATCTCCACGTGCTACAAGGATCCTCTGGAGTGAATCTCTATGATGAGGAGGATCACAGATGTTGCTCAATATGTCAGAGCGGTGGCACATGGTGATGTGTCGATGGAGGATGAGAGATATGAGGAGGAGGAAACTTAGGAGGACACTGAGTCAGAGGAGGATGAATCAGACTAGCAGCATGTGATGCTGCCCCCAATGCATTTGAGCATGGGGAATTTTGTATGATATGTATGACGAGACATCCTTTGGTGCTTCTCTTTTTATATTGAACATGATATTTATGATATATATGCACATGGATGCACTTTTTATGTGTTTTTGTGAGTCTCTTTTTATGATTATGAGTATTCCTATATGATGTATATGGCATATGTATGCATGACTATATGATGATGCATGATGTAGTTTATTTCCTATATGCGATGCTTGATGTGCCACTCTAGAACATAATTAGCCATTTGGTATGCTACACTATTGAGACTTCTGGGAACATGCTTAAATGAAATGGATTCAAAGTGTCTAGTGCACAGGAAATTTCTGAAGAGGCAAGGATAGCGTACCTAGTAGCAATTATTCAACTAGGAGAGAAGTAGTTGGGAGTCTAGGAAGACATCAAGACGATGAATACCTAAGTGAAGGGCGATAGTAAAGAGGCCAACAACACCATCATACTCATCCTAGTTGTTGGTAACAGTGCCAACACACATTCCTTTGATATGGATCAACTCATGCGATGGGGAATAAATGACCCACGCAGCTGAGGCGATATTAGGAGACCATCTACTTACTCCATCAGTGAAACCAACATAAAAAGGAAATATAGGATCCACATGGAACAAACATGGAAACAAAATATGAGACTCATGGTAAAAAATGACGTAAAACAAGAAAGACAGAATATGATACAAGGGTATGTAGGGTGGGTGAATTCAGGCATAAAATCTCTTGAGGTAGAGCCCATTGTGGAGATTCTTCAAGAGGAGACCGTTAGAGTCAATGAAGAGATATGCCCCCTCACCGATACATTGATGTATGATAGAAGGGCCATACCACATGGATCCGAAATTCCATTTTCCAGTCTTATTGTGGGATTGGTCATAGACGAGGACAAGGTCCCCCTCACTAAAGGTGTGCAGTTGAACATGGGAGTCATTATGGGACTTTGACCAAGTCTTAGCCACTTCTATCATTTGGAGAGAAGCACAATGGTCCTCATTAGTTTGTTCAAGAATAATTAGGCATTTTTGTAATGGTGATGTATCAGGTAGAAGTTCGATGGCAGGGCAGAGTGACGGAATCTAGAATTCAATGGGAAGAACCGATTCCACACCATGGACTAAGTGAAATGGGGTAAAACTGGTGGCATTTTTAGTAGATGTTCGGTATACCTAGAGGGAATAAAAGAGAAAGTGGTGCAAGTTGGACTTGTGTTTGTCCACCATTCATTGGAGCATGGTTTTGAGGATCTTGTTGACAGCCTCAACTTGGCCATTTCCTTGAGGGTAATAAGTGGAGGAATACTGGTGTTCAAATTTCACCATGGAAGAGAGCTCCGTCCAAACAATTTCCTTGAAGTGAGAACCATGTTCTGATACTAGATGGAGGGGGACACCGAAATGAGCTATAAAGTGGTTAAAAAAGAAGAGTGTCATAGTATCATCATTACAATTGAATGTAGGAATGGCTTCATCCCACTTAGTAAAGTAATCAATGACCAAAATGATGTATTTATGATCATCGAACGAATTAGGGTTATAGGTCATGAAGTCAATCGCTGATTTACAGAAGGGACCGACTATGACAATAGGATGTAGTGGTGTGGGAGGTGTCTTTTCTTTTGGGGGAAAAGATCTAGAAATTACGGAAGTGTTTAACTGCATGGATGCAATCACCAAATATGGTGGACCAAAAATAACTGGCATGGAGGATATTTTGAGAGATAGCCAAGCCAAATAGGTTTCCACCATAGACCCCACTATGATAGTCATTCAGGACATGTTTAGCTTCATCGTGAGTGAGGAAATGATGTAGTATGGTTTCCACACTACGACGGTACAAGACATCATTGATAAGGAGATATCGAGTATCTTGGTGCCAGATGCAACGAAGATCTTCACATCTTAAGTGGCGCTTGAATTTCTATGTTCGCAAGTAAAGGGGGATTTCCCCATACCACGGGTATTCCTTAGAGATGATGAATAAGAATTAATTGAGAATATTGATGGTGATGGGGGGTGATGTAGACACTAAAGGGAAGTCTTCCATCAAGGAATCTAGCGCTAAATATTTAGTGCTTTTGGGTGTGATGAATTCCAAGTCGTACTCTTGGAGAATGAAAATCCACTTGGAAGCACGACCTTAGACAAGGTGGTGGCTCAAGATATAATGCATGGGGTTGGAATTAGCCACGACTTGAGTTTGGCTCAAGAGAATGTAGTGACATAGATTCTGTACTAAAAATATGATGGCAAGGGCCATGTTTTCTTCATGGGAGTAATGTAAAGGTGGTCTGGAAAGTTTCTGACTTATGTAATAGATCACATTCTCTTTACAAGCATCGTCTTCTTGGACTAAGACTCTAGTGATAGCATTTTCAGATGCTAAAACATAGAGGAGAAACTCCTTGGTGAAGTTGGGAGGAGACAACAATGGAGCGAAAGTCAGAGCCTATTTCAATGCATCAAAAGTGGCTTGCACATGCTCATCCCATACAAAAGGAATGTTGGTATGGATAAAATGCAAGAATCCTTGGACTTTCATCACATAGTCTGGAATAAACCGATGAAGGAAATTGGCCTTGCCTTGGAGGCTCTGCAATTGGCACATACTAAATGGAGGGGGGAGATTCAAGATGGATTGAACCTTTATAGGATCCACGGTAATACCTTTGTGATACATGATGAATCCGATTAGGATACCAACTAGGACACATGACACACACTTGAGTGGGTTCAAGCAAATGTTATATTTGTGACATCACTGGAGAACTTGTCATAAGTTGTCTAAATGTTGAGAACGCTTCCGAGGTCAAGCCATGAGGTTGTCTAAATAGAATAAGATAATGTGAATGAGGTCATGGAAGAAAAATGTCTTGGCCTACTGAAAAGTGGCTCCACCATTTTTTTGGACAAACGACATGACACAATATGCAAAGATTCCCCAGGGGGTAGTAAAAGTGGTTTTTTGTTGATCTTCTTTGCAGATTTGAATTTGGTTATAACAAGAAAAACAATCCATGAAGGAAAATATTTTGTGACCAATGCAAGCATCAATGATTTGGTCAATGAACGGAGTGGGGAAATTGTCTTTGGGACAAGAAAAATCCAAGTCATGGAGGTCAATACAAACACAAATGATACCCTATTTTTTATTGATGGGAACAGGATTGGAAACCCAAGTGGTATATGCAATGGGGTATATGAAGCCTTCTTTTCAAAGTTTCTCAATCTCATCTTTGATGAAAAGGGCCTTTGATGGGTGAATGGGACGTTTCTTTTGGAGAACAGGGGAAACATCGGGCCATGTGTCAATGCGATGTTCAACAATAGATGAATCAATCCCATACATCTCAATATAAGACCAAGAAAAGATATCATGAAATTCCTAATTTTTTTTATAGGTAGTGACTTCGTTAGGGGTGAAATAAGTACTGAGTGTAATATCTCAACTATCTCAGATGTGGTTGAAATATCGATGTTAATGATTTATGAAATGTTGGAGATGTTACCCTCTTAAAATGCATCAAGCGGTGGGATTGCGTTTATAAAAAAATTGACACTTCCATGGATGAATTCTTTTGCTTCGATAGAGAGATGATCCGATGATGAAGAAGGGTCATCAGGGATGAAGAAGGAGAGATGGTACAAATCAACACGGTTGGGAATTGACAACCTCAATGTGAATCAACATAGTTTTTTTGGCTAAATCATAATGAACATTCGTGAGAATTCCTTGGGGTTGATTAGCATGGTCATTGTAGGAATGAAGGGCAATGGTGGAAGGTTGAAAGGTTGGGGATACAAGTTTATGCCAAACAAAGGTTGACATAACATAGGTGGATGCTCCCTCATCGATGATGCATTGATGAATGACCAAATTATGAATCGTGACTGGAACCTGGAAAGAAACAGATGATGGCATCTAGGGTTCTCCTTGATCCAAGTTGAAAGTGATAAACCAAGAATCAAAGAGATCGATGACACCTAACACAGATAGAAAATATTTGTGTTGTGAAGGACATGTTTTGAGTACTTCCAGAGTGTACATGGTCGAGGGAGATTGGGCCAAGTCATCGACAATAATGTAATTAAAACTGGCTCTGGAAGCCAGGTTGATCATGACGTAGCACAAAGGGAACCGCGGGACTTTGGTTGTCCCGTCTATGGGGGATCTCAACAAATGTAAGGACATATCCAGAGCGGTGGAGGTAGATGTCATGGAGGGGTTAAAAAAATTTGTGGTGGAGCCATACTGATTTCATCAAGTTTGGAGGTTGACATCATACAGCAATCATATGGTGATGGAGACCAAGATCAATGGGTTGACCCACATAAGTGGTTGCAGTATTTTGTAGCACCAAGGGTTGAGTTTTAACCATCCCTTCATTTTCTAAGGGGTTTTGCAGCACCATAGGCGAGTAACCAATGGTGTTGGGATTTGGCTGAGCTAGAGAGGCTACGTTGGGGTCATGTTGATTATCAGTTTATAGTAAATGGAGGACTCGATTCATATGGGGACACTAATGTGTATAATGGTCATAATTGTTACAAATAGCGCATGGATGGTTAGTCTTATACTGAAGGTTCTTCCCAGGTATAGGTGGATTTTGGAGACTCGGTGCAGGGGGATTAGCTTCATTTTTATTTGGAGGATTGGGTTATTTTCCATCTCCTTGAGGTTGGTTGTTTCCCTAATTCCTACCTCTTTGTCGTCTTCCCTAACCTTGTTGGTTATTGGGGGTGGGTTGATTAGGGAGGTTTTATTGAGTGTAGACCTATCCTTGAGGAGCGGGAGGATTCAGGGACAGAGCAGGTGTAGGTTTCACATGTGGTGGGTAATAGGCAAGAGCAGTTGGAGGGGATGCAAAGACGATATTGTGACCATTACATGCAAGTTCCAAGAAATTCAGTCTGTGAATGTGAGAAACTAGTGTAGGAGGCACATATGAATGTGTGGCTCCGGGATGAGCCATTACACATGAAAAAACAGGGGCATAACCAGGTTGGGAAAAACTAGGGGTGTTAACAAAATGAGGTGGAGTCGAAGGAGAGGTCATGTAAATATGGGGGTGCTGGGTAATAGATCCAATAAATCCATGAGAAACATGGGATTCCCCCAGTGTATATCAACATGAGGATCTAGCACAGGGAGTATCAGGTATAATGGTATACAGATAACCCAATTAGGCATAGATGAGATCGAACTGTTGTGCATTGAGGATGGATTCCTCCTCAGTCTGTGGGAGCTTAGATGCAATGTCCTTGGTGATGGGGGGAAGTAAGGTTTTGAGAAAACAATCGAAGAAAATCCTGTCATCTAGCTGGATATTACACAAACTATGACAACAATGCCACTCATGGATATGATATGTGATATGGGTAGTTTTGGTTTATCTACGAGATAATATAATTTCCACACCCTCATCATAATGAATGGGTAACTAGAAGTACTTGAGAAAAATCAAGGCTAACGAGGAAATTTTGGGTAAGTGGAATGAGGTAGTTCAATGTACCAATTGGCCACAACACTTGTGAGTGTGCATTGGAAAACCCACAATTGGATAGTCATCCACTGTGTTGTTAGAGGAACACCATAAGTGGAATAACAAAATGTGGTTTTGGGGGACTTCTTCTGCCTTTCCCTCAAACTTAGGGATGTTTGAAGGGATTTTGGTAGGAGTGGGAGATCATAATGGGTTTTGATGAATGGGGTCATTTGTCAACCATGCCAAATAAGGCAGGTTGAGACTAGCCATGAATGGTAGAATAGAACTGAGACTAGATTGGGAAGAGACAACAATGGTGTCGATGCCAGCGGGAATGTAGTTCACGTGGGTAAATGGGGGTGGATAAGGCTGACTTCTGACAATAGGAGTAGTCACTGGGATGGTAGGAATAGCCAAAATGGATGTAGAAGGGCTAATGTCCCCATGCATGAATGATGGTATGGTAGGAACCACGGTGGATAGAGTGGGGCCACCACTAGTGGGTAGCGAACCAACAACATTATGTGTGGTAGTGAGGGGCCCACTAGGACCAGGAATTGTAGGTCCAGCATAAGGGATACACAAAATGATGGGTGGAATGGACACAATCCCACTATCAATCGTCCCCGCTAAAAGGGGTTAGGAGGTACACCAACCATGGGGCTAAATGGGGCAGTAAACAAGTTGGGTTCAGATTGATATGACTCTCAATCAAACTCAAATTTAATGTATGGATTTGAAGGTGGTGAACGATGTCATATATGGATTTGACGATGGTATTTCAAGGAACCAAACTAGGAGGTATGCCCCCTTAGTGTATGTGAGTAGTGTGGTGGAGATACGATGATGTGATGATGTGTTGTGTAATGAATGGAGGCATAAGATTATCAAATGCATGCTAAAAAATACAACTACAACTGAGTGTGCAGAAGAAGAGAAAAAAAATATTGGCTCGTAGCCCAAAAGAAATCTCTAAAACCAAAATCCAACAATTCTTTATAGTAGGTGAGTTTACAAAAAAATGGCCAAAAATCCAACAAGCAGCAATACCCAGAAAGAAAATGACCCACTAACCTATGGGGTATGAGTGTAAGCAAACTCCTATATACAAGATGGAAGCCCCTTTCAAATTGTATCCTATACTAGGTGATGAAATTCCAGTCAAACAATAAAAAATAGAAGAAAAATAGGATAACAGAATCCCACTGCCGAGAGGGACCTCGAGAACAAGAACCCTACATAGAATGGAAACTAGGACACCTCGTTCATGACATGTATGGAGTGGTTTTCTAGCACTTCATCCCTTTGGTACTCAAAATCCGGTATACTCCAACATGCATGAGGAGGACTATGAATGGTTGGCCTTTGGTGTAGAATGAAGTGTGGTATTCCACCCTGAATTCCAGAACCCCTTTGTTTTGTCTTACTCCTGCAGAGAGGGGGCACCTTCGAGAGACTGGTCATGACTGTGTCAATAAGTACAATAGGATTTTTCTACCCTAATGGACAACAACTATGTCTCATATGTAAGTTACAAAGGGGTTTTATTTGGATTCCTATCCCCAATGTCCTAACTTAACTACAATATTGTTTTGGTCCTCAAATGAGGTTATGTTATACCTAAATCATATCATCAACATGTGATAAGATACCAAACTTTAGTGTTGCCCTCAATCCCAAATTGTTAAGTAAGAACACTAGTCCATACATCAAATTTATATATGAAAATCCAGTAGTGCTTCTACCCTTTAGTCAAAAGGTGATACCTTCTTCAGCACCGCCTGTGATATGTTGGTAGTAAGCGGTGGAACCGCCTTTACCCTTAAAGCAATATCTGGTTCTACCTAAAACCACTCTGTCATGGTGAACAAGAAGCGGTGCCCTTGGTAAAAAATTAAAAAGAGAAGTTCTCATGAAGCTTCTCAAAAGAAGGCTTTGTGGCACCCTTATCCTTGATCACTAGGGTCATTTGGGTTTGAGATCCATCCTTGTAGGATCTCCTAGCCACCTAACCCATTAATTTCTAAACCATCCCTATCCATTCCAAGCCTATAAAAGCAGGCTCAATCTCCATGGTTGAGGAGAGAGTAATGTTATACTGTTGCTTTGATATTCTGGCCTAAGTCATTCAAGAGAGCTTGAGGGAGAAAGTTGGAGTTGTAGGGGACAAGATGTAGGTTTTGTGAGAGAGCATATCAACACTAAGGAATAGGTTGTAAACTCTTTATTCATTTTATTAATGTAAAGTTGGTTCCTTTCCCATATACTTGTTATGTTATAATATTGCATGTTATTGTCGGATTCCTTAGTCACTGACATAGATCTATAGATGATGTTATGGTATCTTTGATCTCTTGTGTGTTTGATGTGTTTATGTAGGTATTTCCTTGGAGACCTTTTGTCATAAGAGAAGAACCACATCACTCCATCAAAGATTGTATTCCATGTGTTTATAGCTTCTAGGGAAAGTCTTCCAACCTTATTATGAACCATTTGTTCTCAATCTGAACCATTTCGACCAAAGGAACAACTTTTGTCTGCAGAAGGTGCAAAATTCCTAGCAACAAATCTGGTGACCCCGGTGGGGAAGAGCTTCAACTAATCTGATATTCCTTAGTCTTTTGAAAACACTTGTCTGAAATCCAAGCTCTTGTTCTTCATCAGTTCACTTAGATCCACTAGTTGATCTAGTGGTTATTGGTTTGGTATCTTCAGATCTGTTTAGGTCTGTTTTTTTTTACTTTATGTGCTCTTAAATACTGTTAATTTCTGATTTTAATGCCAGTTGCACAATGATTTAACTTTTCTTTTTTGCAATTTTTTAGTTTTGTACATCTATAGGGAACTACATATGAATAGTAGGAAAGAAGCAGTGCCACCACCTGAACTCAGTTAGCAAGCAGCGGTGCCATCGCTTGTAAGCAAAAATAAAGAAGCGGTGCTTGAGTAGAACTGCTCTGTCAGTGACCCTCTAGAAGCGGTACTAGGTAGGTCTTTCCAAACTTGTTTTTTCAATTTTTTTGCAAAAATTTTGGTTGTGTTTATTTCAGTTCTGAGTGTCTGGTTTTGTATTGAAGATATCTGAGTGCTTGAGTGTTAAATTTGGTGTGGTAAAAGGATTTTTTTGTTAAAATCAAAGAGTTAGGATATATTCATCTTTTCATTGGCTCGTTTGCTTGGTTTTGAGTTTTTCGAAAGGAATGTTGTTTGAGAGCTTAGCATCAGTTAGATATCAGTCTTATTGTTAGACAAACCTAAAAAAAAGACTTACTGGATTGATAACTTGTTTCATTTTTTCATTAAAAGTTTTTGAAGGACTTCTTTTTGCTTCAAAAAAAGAAAATGTTTTGTTGAGAATTATTCATATCTATTGTTGGAGGACTGTTATACCAAAATCCAGTCACCATCATGTGATAAGACATTTGACATACCTACTTTCCCTGAATCCCAGCTCTGGGAGTGGAAACTCATGCTAATTGTCAATCTTCCATGAAAATTCCCAGCACCATGCTTGCCCCTTTGTCCAAGAGTGGTACCTTGTTCACACCGCCTATCCCTTGTTGTCCACAAGTGGTGCCACCACTTATGGCCCTTATTCCATAAATGTTTCTTACCAGAACCGCTCTGTCATTGAAGGAGAAATGCGGTACCCTGGGTGAAAAGGGAAAAAGAGAAGTTTCTCGAGGATTCTAGATGATAAGCCTTGTGTCCTCCCTTATCCCTACCATTGTGGGTCAGTTGAGCTCAAGATCCCTCATCCTAGGATCCTAGAGGCTACCTCATCGACTAATATCTCAAACTACCCTATCCATTGAGCCTTATAAATACAAGCTCATATCCATGGTTGAGGGGGGAACTCTTAAGGTATTGTTATGCTGTTGGATTGATCACTTGGCCCAAGACCATTTCAAGAGCATAGAAAGCTAGAGTCAGAGCTTATGGGGATGAGAATGTTTGGTTTCATGAAGATGCATGTCAACACTAAGGCTTGGTTGTAAACTTATTCATATTTATATATTAATGCAAGTTGATTTCTGTCCCACATATATTGTTGTTGTTTGATTTCACATGTATGTTGTTAGATTCCTTAGTCACTAACATGGATCAGTAGATTACATTCTAGCAGTTTCGATATGTTTGCGTGTTGAAGCTTATTGCAGGTACATAGGGTAACTATTGATGCATTACATTCTAGGTATCTACAGCGTCCAGGGAGAGTCTTCAACCTCTGTCCTCTATTTGTTCTGGATCTGAACCATTCAGACTAGTGGAACACCTTGCTGTCTGTAGGAGGTGAAATATTCCAGCTAACAAGGATGAATTATTGGACCTTTGATTAGCCTCATCAGCTTTCAAATTTCCATCTTTATTCTCTTTCTTTTACATGTTGATCTCATCAAAAGAAAAATATTAGTACTTTTAAGTTAGATCTTTCTAGTTTTTGAAGAAAAATTGAAAAAATGTTGATTATACCTTTGAGTGTGTTTTTTATTTCTTCTTAGAAAAAGAGATCTTACCCTATTTTTCTTGCTTTTAAAATTGGTTTGAAGTTTGTTGCTTGTTCTCTTTTCGGAAAAAGTTTGGTTTAGTGTTATTGTTTGGGAAATTTTTGGTTTCAAAATGAAAATTGAAAAGAAGAATACTCTGTCCTTCCCATAGGTAGGAATTTGTTGAAAAGTAAAGTTAAATTATCTGCATTTCATTTTTTCATGGCTTTACATTTCTGTCAAAATATTATGCATTCACCTAACCGCTCAAGATAAAAATAATGGTAGTTATAGGTCTAAAATTGTATAGAAATTTGAGTGATAATTTAGTGACATGTTCAGGTGTCGTAAAATGTAGGAGCTGTCGTTAATTTTTCTGCACTACAACTCGGGACTCGCGCAGTTCTTCCACATACCATCGGTATATAAAACGACCTTTCACATACCCTTGAGGTAGATAGAAAGGTACTTCACATACTTGATTGTATATCGAAAGGCCCCATGTGAACGGTTATGCATTAGACTACACTACTACCGATTTGAGCTCCCACGTACCTTTTGTATATCGGGAGACCCTACTAGGATTCCTTATCCAACTGAGAAAAACCCTTTGTCCGTATTGTTTAGAGAAATAAACCAAGAAAACCACTCAGGGAGACTACTACGCACGTACCTTGAGTATATCATGAGTTGCACCTGCTTGAAAATACTAGTGAGAGACCAACTATTTTGAGCTCATCCTCTCACTTAAGTTTTCTTGTGGCCTGTAGCTTGAGTAGGAGAAGACTTTGTGTGATTTGTTCTTATTTTTTGAAACCCTAGGTTAGTTTAGTGACTGATACAATCTGGTTGAGCTTCAATTGAGACAATCCACAAGGAATCAGGGCTTTCCACTTGATTTTCCTCCTGTTATGGGAAAAAGTCCAATGGAATCCATCGACCAAGGAACTACAACTAGTTCCCATGAGGAAGAAAATTTGGTTGTATAAAGTGGAGATCAATTCATTTCTTATGTTAATCCCTTGGCTCAACAGCCTCCTATGTTTGATACTTCCTTTAATCCTCCTATGGAAGGTCATATCGATAATCCTGATGCACTTGAGTATGGCTCTGATGCTCTGTTTTGGAGAAATTCTATGGGTCAGGCCATTTCCTCATTTGGATTTAATATAACCTCTCCTGAACAAACTTCTCTAGGTGAAGAAGAATATAGACAAATCCAAGCATCTATTCACCATGCACGAGATTTTCAAGAGAGAATGCACAGGCTAGATAGAGTTTTGGCTGCACCTACACGTCATAATGAATCTATATTGGCTAGATTACCCCATAATATGGATCCTTGGCCTGTGGCTGAAATTAGAGCTTCCACTGATGGTTATCTAGCATATGGTGAGACTTCCCACAATCTAGGTCAAACCTCTGATTCTGCTCCTATAGTTTTGAATTCTAGGTCTACCTCTAGTCATCCTATACTTTCTATGGTTGGGGGGAAACCTTCAATTCTAATAGTGTTGGTACCTTCTAACGCCGGGGGGAAACCCCCGACGTGACCTACATTTCCCACTAGTGGAATTGTTACTAATAATAGATAGACCTCTACTCTAGGACAATCCACAGTATATGTTCCTCCCACCAATACAAATATGGTAAACCCTCCTTTAAGTTCAGGTCATCCCTTAGCGACACAACCTGTAGTTAATAAAATCTCATGGGTTTATGGTTACCCAACAAATCAAGTACTTGTAGGGAATATGAATTATCAACCTACCTCTACAGGAATGCCCTACACTGGAATTCCATACCATGGGAATACATTTACACCGTGGGGGAAAACCAACTGGTCTTACATGCTAGCAATAGGAAGAATACCTATTCATACTACTGGAGGCACAGGAGGACCACCTTATGGAGGTCCTCCCCCTGGGGGGCATGGAAACCCTCCTCCTGGAGGTCCTAGAGGTCCTGGAGGTCTTGGAGGTCTTGGCAGTCCTCCTCCTGGTGGTCTTGGAGGTCCTGGCGGTCCTCCTCCTGGTGGCCTTAGTGGTCCTGGTGGGATAGGTGGTCCTAGAGGTCCAAGAGGGATAGGTAGTCCTCGTGGTCATGGTGATCCCAACCCTAGCAGTCAACCCCCTTCAGGTGGATCTTCGGGAAGTTCATCATCTCATCAGATGTTTCAACAACCTGTATACCAGTCAACATATGGTACTACTGGTGGATACGTGCCTTATCAATACTACCAGTATGTGGAACCCAATCGTCAGTTACATTTTCTAGCAACTTTGTACTTACCTGATTTATCCAAATTAATAAATGACCCCATTTGACAGAACCCTTCATGGCCCGTGATTCCGGTAAAATTTCCATCAGACATTCCCAAGTTTGATGGAAAGTAGGGAGATGATCCCAAAATCCATGTTATGGCCTTCCACCTATGGTGTTCCTCAAACTTCTTGATGGATGATTCTATTTGTTTAAGTCTCTTCTAGTGCACATTGACCGGTACAGCTGTAAAATGGTACATTGAGCTTCCACAACATTAGTTTGTGGACTTTAGCTCCATGGAAACTTTTTTCCTTACATACTTTCAGCTACCCATTCGTTATGAATGAGTATAGATATTTTAACTTCACTTTGTCAGAACATCTCCACACACATATAAGATCATATCCATGAGTGCAGAAGGTAGAGAAGACTCATTAAAGCTCCCATCCCGGACCAACTCCTAGCTGATTGGTTCACTAAGTCATTGTTTCCTCCTATCGCCCGAGATGTGGCTATGGGCGGTGTTGTTACTGAAGAGTGTTCTATCAGTCATGCTCAGTATCTGGATTTGGTCTATTCCAAATTTGGAATGTTGTATGACTTAATCCCACAAGATCCTCACCCCAGCATAGATCCCACTAAGCCACCAATAGAAACTCTTGTTGACGGGGTGGTTGGTTCGATCCAGACCTCATCAATAGCCAAACCTTCCAAGCAAACAAATGCATCTACCACTGCTCCTTCGAATCCTATAGTTTCCACCAAGGTGAATTCTATTCAAAGTTCACAGGAACCTAGAAATAAGAAAAAGGGAAAAGGTAAAAACAAGAAACCTAGGGACCAACAGGAGAATCCTAAACCAATGACCAATGAGAATTATAAAGGGAAGAGGAAATCTAAATATCCTTGCTTATTATGTGGAGGAGATCACTTCACAAAATAATGTCCTCATCATGACAAGATCATTAAATTTTTGAAGATTAACCCCACACCAATAGTTCTTATTGATCATTTTCCCTCTCAGCAACAACTGATAAACCACATGTCCAATCAAGGAACCTTCGATTCCACGAAATAAATCAGAATGATGTCTTTTGAGACCATCAGTTTGAGTTCTCGTAGTCAATATTATGACAATATAGTAGAGAAAAAGGATGAAAATCCTTCTTCTGACAAAGTTCCTTCTACTAGTTCTCCCCATCTTCTTCTAATGGCCCTGTTGTGATCGAAAAACCTAATCTTGATTTAATTTTATGAACACCTAAGGCTACCCTCAGGAAGTTTGTTTTCAATCCCAATGCCTGAGCTACACAATTCTATAATGTTGTTGAAGAGATAGCTCAGGCACCTTGTGCGATGTCTACCCTTGAGGTACTCCAAAGTTGTCCAACGCAACATAAAAACCTGCTAATATCTTTGGGGGCATTAGACCGAGATAATACTAACTTGATTCATTTCAATGTAGAGAACTATAAATCTAGACTGCCTCACCAAATCACATTTCGGATCACTTCTAAAGTAGTTGGGAGAAAGGTCCATCGGACCATCCTGGATGAAGGTACTTCAACCTTAGTCTTGTCTATAGCATGTTGGAGAGCCATTGGTTATCCTGAGGTTATGCAATCACCTACTACCTTGAAATATTTTAATGGAAGAGATTTTCAGCCCCATGGCCTATTTCCAACACTTTCTGTTGAGCTTGGGGCCAAGACTATTTCCATTCAGGTGGAAGTGGTTGATGCCCCGTAGATTACAATCTTCTATTGGAGAGGAATTGGTTTTAGGCTATAACCATTGTTGCTTCGACAGTATTTAGAACTCTTCAATTTTTTCCTATGGGGAATATTGTGACTATCGATCAACTTGATTACTGCCACGGGGGCGTCACCTAGGGACCAATATGATATCACGTTCGTTCATATTGGGGGGTTAAAATTAAAAAATTAAAAATTAATATATTGGGGGTATATTAGGGGTAATTAGGGTTTTTTTTTTACTATTTAAATATGTAATATGCTGGGGCATGTTTTATTCAAATTTTTGGCCTGAGCCGTTCACGAGTCCTCCGAGCCTTGCCTGCGTGCATGTGCCTGTGCTTGTGCCTACGAGCTCGTTTGTGGAGGAGCTCCTGAGGCCGTTAGCAGAGGAAGGGAATGGTTATACCAATATATGCTTCAGCAACAAAATCTTTGGTCTCGATGCTGCTCGTGTTGCAGAGAGAATCTTGATGGAAGTTCAGAGTAATCTGACTGATGTTGATCTTTCAGATTTCATCGCGGGAAGTGGAGAGGATGAGGCCCTTCAGGCAATGGCCATATTTTCATCCGTTTTACAAGGGTGTGTATTGAGGACCTTGAATCTTTTTGACAATGCACTGGGTGAGAAGGGCGTTAGGGCTTTTGGGTCTCTGTTAAAATCTCAGAAAACGTTGGAGGAACTATATTTTATGAACAATGGTATCTCTGTGGAGGCTATTAGAGCCATCTGTGAGCTTCTGCCCTCCGTTGAGAGGCTTAGGGTTCTGCATTTCCATAATAATATGATAGGGGATGAAGGGGCAGAGGCACTTTCAGGGCTTGTTAGGAACTGCACTGTGTTGGAGGATTTCAGATGCTCATCTACTAGGGTTTGTGCTGCGGGTGGTATAGCTCTAGCAGAAGCTCTAGGAGCAGGTGATAAATTGAAGAAGTCGGATTTAAGGGATAACATGTTTGGGAAGAAGTGCAGGGTTGCTTTGAGAAAAGCCCTTTCAGGCCATTTTATCATCAACTACAGGTTTCTGCAATTTGGGCCGTTTCAATCAATCAAATAGATGGTCTGATCAGACTATTGATCAGAAAAAGGCCCTCTCTATGTCAGGAGCTCTTTCTCGGACGTTTTCAATCCCTTCAGTCCATGGTCCTTCATGGCAGGTTTGTGAATATCACATGCATCTCTTTCTTGTTGATAAGAGCTTGATTTCATCCTCAAATTGTTCTCCAAATACAATTTTAGAAGCGAACCTTCCAGGGAAGGTGTCAGTTCATAACAGCATTAAGGCAGTTACATACTCTGGCACTGGGCATCTAGAAGGGTTTTGTTTACCAGTCAAAAGAATTCATGGTCCAAAGTTATCTAATCAATGCTTGGGCCTTCGCAAAAATGTCAGTTTGAACAAGATTTCATTAGCGGCATCTTTTTGCAGTATTCAAGGGAATGGCCATTACAAGAGGGACAGAGATAGGCCAGAAAAGAGAAACCCCATTGGATTGAATTTGGCCTATGGTTTGCTTGGCTTTTACTTTTTTGGCAATGGAAGCTGGCTTCGTTGGGTATGCGGTCCAGAGTCGAAGGGGTTTCACAATTTTACTGCTTTCTTGAATACAGCTGCTCGGGCATCTCCAGACACGACCTTTGATGGTTCTGCTAAATATGATAATCTTGATGACTCTTCTAATGGTTCAGACCAGTATGTTGCTTCTTCCTCCACTTGACCTTCCTCCGTGTGCTCTTTTTTTATGTTTGTCAACTGTCTTGAATTTTCAATAGACCTTTTACAAGGATAAACACGGGTTGCAAAATATTTTGGGACACGTCTTCCTCCTACCTTGCAAGGCATTCTGGTATCACCTCTACTGTGTGCTATTGGATTCTTATTAGTCAATGTTAGGTACTGCATGTATATTTTATGCTCTATATATTGTTAGTATAATGTCTATGGAGTTGATTTGGTAGATATCGACTTTGAAAATAAAACTAGCGAATGATTGCACACAGAAAGCTAGAATCTATTTATTTTATAATGCCATTTGTGTATTTATATTCAATCCACGGTGAATATTGGCAGTTGTTAAGAAGAGATTCACATGTTGCTCTGTCATATGTCCTAAGCTTACAATTATGGCCTTTTGACTTACTTGGCTGGAGTTAGTATTGTGGTTTTTGTTGGATTTTTGAATATACAAGAAAGTTGTGTGTGAGAGAGAGAGAGAGAGAGAGATGGACTCACATAATTACTAAGTCACTTAATACAGTGGGGTTGATCCCACTTTATTTTGTTCGCTTGGGTACTTGTTTAATCTTCAACAATGCAACGCTGCTCCAGTTCTAAGACTTTTTGTAGGTTCTCAATCTTTGCATCACCCTCTCTTTGAAGGTCCTAGAAAACCTCCTATTGTGAGACTGCTGCCATAACCCTCTTTTTGCTGCGATGATAGAATACAATAAAACTCTCCTATCCAATCAAGTTGACTGGGCATCCTTATGAAGTTACCTGTATCTGGAGTTTAAGTTTGTAAGTTATTGATCAAGATTCAGAACAAGTTGTAATTACTAAATTCAATATCATCCTCAATAGAATTATCGTCTAGATCCATCACCCATGACTTTATTATAGTTCTTCATTTTTGTTTCACACTATGGGGGTTTTCATTTTTAGAAAGAGTATGAAGCCTTTGAAGTTTGAAGATAGAATAACTTTGATTCAGATGCTATGTGTTGATGTGGATCAATGATGCACATTTCGAATATTTGCAAGAAAAACAATTATTTTGGATAATATTTTTATTTTTTATAGGGTTACACAATTCATTGGTGTTATGTAGGCGAGAAGGATGTGATATATATGCCCAAGAGACCAAAGCATATGACTCTAACTATAGATGGTGACTTTAACTATAGTTAGGTTCATAACAATTCACCCATTCTTGGAATGCTTCGTACTTGAAGTCTTATGCAGAGATAAACTAAAATGATCAATAAAGTACTGAACTATACTTAATGCATTGAGCTAACCAAGCTCTTTTATTCCTAGAAAATATTTTTAAAGCGATTTCTTCTCGTCATGTTTCTAAGCATGTCTTTGGAAACATGTCATTGAAATTCCTGATTCTTATGATGAAAAGAACAATAAGGTTTGATTTTAGAATGCCTGTCTGAGATTTGAATATTGCTATTATAGTATTAGGACAGTCTTCATTTATTTCAAGTTGTGTATTAATGTGTTCAATGCTTCGAGTGATTTGTTGGTTAGTAAATTTTCACCAGTAGCGGTGTATTGATCTTAAAATTCAAAATATTGCTATTATAGTATTAGGACAGTCTTCATTTATTTCAAGTTGTGTATTAATGTGTTCAATGCTTCGAGTGATTTGTTGGTTAGTAAATTTTCACCAGTAGCGGTGTATTGATCTTAAAATTCAAACTGTTCCTTGGATGTTTCTCGTTATTAAACTGTAGTTCGACTGTTGGATGTGGAATTTTTCTTTGTTTTAATTGTTTAACTTGTGGGAGTAAATTTTGATCTTGTTTTTCAAAAGAAGATTTCTTCATCCTTTTCTAGATGTAATTTATGACGACTGGAAGTTACCCGAAAATTTCTAGGTAAGATGAAATGACAAAATTAATTATTTTTTTAAAAGCAGAGTCTAGAACATGGGACTGTAATACATTTTAATAAAAGTGGTTCTTAAATAATAGGTCTGAAATACATTGTGTATGTGGATATAATAAGATGTTTAGGTACAAAAACCTTCAAAACATGTAGATATTGGGTACAAAAACCTACCAAACAAGGGAGCCCAAACTATTGTTGCAATTAGTTACTAAGTACTTTGGTCATTTAATCGATAATATCTATCATGGTTTAAATTTCAAACATTGAGTGAATATTTGTTTGGAGAATGATTGCCGTATGAGTGACGCTTTGGATAGGAGACATCTGAGGGATGTATCCTAGACATCCCGTTTTTTGGGGGTGAACATCTAGGTGACACTGATGTCCTCATGGGGGTGGACATCTAGGTGACACTTCCTTTGTAGTCCCCAATTCTGTGGGGATAGGGAAACACATGGAACACATCGCTCAAGGGTGGGAAGGGTTCCCATGCTACACTGCTGTTTGAAACTACAAATTTTAAACAAAAAGTTTTAAAAAGTGGTAAAAACTTTAAACAAATTGATGTTCTTACTCCCGACAAGCTTACTTTGGTGAAAGCATGTTACTGCATCAAATTTTTTTTTTCCCTGTACTAAAAACCCTTTCCCTTTGCTGCTATTTCTTAGTTCAAAATGATGCAAATTAGAGGTTTCGGGTTGAAAACTTATTTTATATTGTTATATGAAAGTTGGGACCTAACATTGAAAATTATTGGAAAATGCATTTTTAGGATTGGAGAATACCTTCAGAGGAATTATTGGAGATCCTTAATCCTGGAAGCCTAAGGGCATCACCTGATGGTGGGACACTGTAAGTGGTTCTTAATCTGAATGGGGGCGTGAAGCCATCTGGCCACATTTAACAATGATGATGGTTATACTGCCTTCCAGTGACCCTTGCAGGGGTGAAACAACTACTTCTGTGAGGTTTTAACCTTGGTGGGTGCTAAGACAATAGGTTGCATTCACCAACCTGATTAACCTTTTATGGCTTGAAAAACAATAACATTTTAAAATTGTTTTAATGGGACTGTGAGAATGGATTCTTCATTATCATGTGATATGTTCTGGACAAAATGCTTTTCCATAGATGCGAAACAAGTGTATTGGAGTTGAATATATTTGTGTAAACGTCCAATCAAAGAAGCCAGAGGCTCCAGATTTTGTCCGTAGCAGCTCCATGTTGCTTATTTGGAACACAGCTAAAATTTTCTTGCCTATTTCCTGTCTTCTTGAAATCTAACAAAAAATGCCTATCGCCAGTCGAAACCAGTGATGTGGGTGCTCTCTGCCATTTTCTTCAGTGTTCTGCCACAAGATTAATCTTCTGAATAAACTTCTCATATAACATTCGAGACAGCATAGTGTTGACGGGCGGTTCTGATTCAGCCCGCAACGGGGGAGACGACCCAGTCCGGGATCCTTAGAACAGGTTCCAAGCTGTTTCAGGTAGTCGTTCCCGACAGGTTTATAGGCTCTGTTGGCCTGGGATCCTAAAAGGGTAATTAGTGCTATCGGTTAGTAGGTGCTTAAACCTCAATGATAAATTAGAGTTAAAGCTGAGTTTCAGGCTATTGTTATATGGAAACACTATACACAGATTTGTTATATAGACACAGCAGGATTCAGAAACTAACAGAAACTAATACACTATTGTTAACCATATACATAAATGTACAGCATTCACATTAATAAAAAAAAAGGTAAAAATGTCTCTGCAGAAACACATGTAATCATATTCACAGTTTTAATCTAATGCATAAAAATAACACTAAATCCTAAAGTTCTATTCTAACCCCTATCCCGATCAGGAGCATAATTAAACTAATGCTGATTCTCGGCAATACTGGAAAACGTAATGTACAATCACATTTGCAGAATAATAAATACATTTAAAACTTGCAAACTAATACATGCATTACTAGCTATCATATACCAATAATAACAATTATTAAATACATGACGGATTATACCAATATAACTGAAAATCAGAAGCAGTGAATACT
>LPNX011064209.1:180844-236148 GCA_001517045.1 Pseudotsuga menziesii
TACTGATATTCACAATTCAGTATGGTTTCATTTAAATTGAATGGCTAATAAAAAATCTTCATTTTTGGCTTTCTGATTGTTGTTTTACGCTTTATAGATTAATAGATCGAGATTGTGTTTTGATCACTTTACCATGCTCTGTAATTTTTTGGATGGCTAATTTTTTAGCCTTATTCAATTGCAGTTTGTCAGAACTTGCGTATTCTCATGCTGCGGATGTATTGATGAAGTTAGTGAAAGTGGCACCTCCCCATTGGCATCTTTTCATTACTGAATTGTCAAATGCTGCAGAAAGATTGAGCAAGGTTGCAGTAGGTGAACTCCAATGTTTTGGTGACGCAGAAACCATGCTTCTTTCAACTCAAATGTCTGGTTCTACAATTTTCAGAGTTCTGCAGGCTTTAAGCTCTTTTGCTTCCTCACTCCACAAAGAAAAGGATGATGAGGTACTGCCTGATAGAGATCATGATGAAAGTGTGACTATAATCAGGAGTCTAAGTTCAGCTGTTGAACCTCTATGGCAAGAACTAAGTCTTTGCATCAGTAAGATAGAAAATTGCTCATCTTCATTGTCTACTGTATCTGCATCTTCTGGTGCTAATGGGGTTTTACCCCCTCTGCCACCAGGCACACAGAAAATCTTGGCATATATTGAGGCATTTTTTGTAACATGTTAAAAGTTGCAACCTTGTCAAATGACACCTGCACAGCTAGAATATGCCAGTGCTACTGCTAGTGAGGTAAAAGAAGCTGCAAGTTCATCTGAGTCTTCTTTCCTGACAAAGTCCTTGTCAGCTCCACAGAGAAAGGTTGATGAGAAGGGGATCACTCTAATGAAGTTTGCTGAAAGGCACAAGAGGATTTTGAATTCTTTTTTCCGTCAAAACCCTGGTTTACTTGAGAAATCTCTCTCTCTTTTTTTAAAGGTTCCACGCTTGATTTAATTTGACAACAAACGCGCATATTTTCGATCAAGAATACGAAAACATCAGGATCACCAAAATTACAGTTCTGTCCAAATCTCTGTCCGACGAGCATATATCTTGGAAGATTCATACAATCAGCTTCGAATGCGTTCAGCAAGGGACCTAAAAGGGCGTTTGAATGTCCACTTCTAAGGGGAGGAAGGCATTGATGCCGGTGGGCTTACAAGAGAATGGTACCAATCGTTGTCAAGGGTAATCTTTGATAAAGGTGCTTTGTTGTTTACAACTGTTGGAAATGAAGCAACGTTTCAGCCAAAACCTAATTCTGTCTACCAAACAAAGCATCTCTCATACTTCAAATTTATTGGGAGGGTGGTAAGTTCTTGCTCACTCACTCATCTTTGTACAATTGTTTTTTTCTGCTGACTAAGTTTTAGCTGGTGTTACCTTATTCTATCACATAATTTCAAATTTTAACGTGGAACTATATTTTGGTACATGTAGAAAACTAATCATAGAGGTTGTTTGGATTTAGTTGCCCTTTCCCCTCTTGTCTAATATATTCTAGCATGGAATTTGTAGGTTGCAAAGGCTTTGTTTGATGGACAGCTTCTGGATGTTCACTTTACTCGTTCATTTTATAAACATATTCTTGGAGTTAAGGTTACTTATCATGACATTGAAGCAATCGATCCAGATTACTACAAGAATTTGAAATGGATGCTTGAGGTATTTATCATCTGACGGCTGATTAGTTCTGAGAATCATGGGTTGGGAAATGAAATTTTATCCAAATTTATTTTCACTGACCTTTTCTTGTTCTTTTTTTTGCATAGAATGATATTAGATAAATGCCTGATCTTACATTTAGCATGGATGCAGATGAAGAGAAACTGATATTGTATGAGAGGGAAGAGGTAATCACACTTTCAGTTGGTGTCTGCTATGGTTTGTGGTATCTTATGCTTTTTGAACTAACTGATGTTTTTGTTGTCTGTAGGTTACTGACCATGAGCTGATTCCTGGTGGTCGTAATAATACTTTACCCTTTTACTAGTTAATTTTGTATTAATATTTGACTAAACCTGTTTATTGCACTAAGAGTAGGGAGGTGCTTACAACCCAGCATGGGGATATGTTGAAAGTGTTTTGTTGTGTAACATTATGTAACATGACATTCCCATAAAATAATAAACAAAATTGCAAATGATGTAGGCTTAAACAAATATCTTGAACTTGGTTTTCAAATGGTTAGAAATGTAATTAGTTATTTGGTTAGAAATGTAGTTAGTTATTTGGTTTTCTGAACTTCTACTTGAACTTGTTTTAGACATCATGCAGAACCTTGATGTGACTGTCCATTGTTGAGAAGAAAAAGGTAAAAACATGTCTCTATTTGTCAATTGAATTTAACAATATTTGTGTAGATATACTCTGATTTTTATCAAGCCTTTGGTGTTTTTTCTCTTGATTTTGAAAAATAGTCAAGTAGTGTCAAGTAGTGAGTGTTTAGCCATGTTTTAGACATCATGTAGAACCTTGATTTGACTATCCATTGTTGAGAGGAAAAGGGTCAAAGGAAGGGTGACAAACTAGTGTTAATTTAGTAAATGAATGTGATCTCTATGATGTTGATAATTGTGGGTGAAGTAATGTGCATCCACAATTTACATCGAAAGAAGCAAGGTGCATTGTAGAATGTATGTGGGGTATCATGTCAATATAATAGGTAGAAATATAAAGGGGTATAAAAAATGTAAATGAAAAAATGGATACATGCAATATATAGTGAAATTAGGGGTTTTTTAAAATCGGGAAGGCATATTGGGAGGGGGTTAAAAAAAACGATTTTGGGAGGTATTTTCCAATATTTTTTGAAAATAGGGGTATTGTTTCATATGCCACGAACGAACGTGCTATGGCATGGTTTCACTAAGTGAATACCCCGTGATTACTGCACGTCGGATGTTACAACCCCCATGACGAATAACATCCCTATGCTAGGTCAGTCCCCTCCTCCTTAGGAATCAATTAGGATAGGTATGCTGAAATACTCCACCCTCATGGGTGTGTTTCCGTTAGCCCCTCCTAGTACAGAATTGGTGACAGTAAATATGATTTCTACAATTGGATTTAGTACCAAGGGAATAAATTGTTGAGTCATCCTCTCTTGGCCAACATGAAGCAATGTATGATGCTATCCAATCCATTTTCGATGACCATGTTGATGACCTTCAGCTCATGGCTTTGGATCCTTACCACCTACCTTATTGGTTGGAAACTTCTCTTCCCACTCTAGATTATCTTACACATACTTTTCCTTTAGATAAGTTTATCATGGAGATTATGAGTGAGAGCAAAACCATATGGGAAGATCATCATCATTGATCTTCTTTGCTTCCCAGTTCCACTTCGGTAGGTTTTAACCTTGAATCACTTATTGGTACTTATATTGTCACCCATCTGCAAACACCTATATTGTTGAAAAATATGGAATCCGAAGCAAACCTATGCAACATTACTAAAACAAACCCAATTGACATATCAGTCAAACTTGGAACCGTTGAGCATGTTCATGTAGGGAAGAACTACTCAATAGAAGAAACCGAAGCATATAGAGCATTATTGAAATAATTCCAAGATATTTTTTCTTGGACTTACGAAGAGATGCTTGGGATAGACCCGTTTATTGTGGTTCATGAAATTAAAACCTATCCCACAGCAAAACCTATCAAGAATAAATTGCATCAATTCCATCCCCATAGGGCTACGACTATTAAAGCCGAAGTAGAAAAATTTCTGAAGGTAGGATTTATCTATCTTGTACCCCTGACTCAATGGGTATCTAACATTGTCCCTATGAACAAAAAGCAAGGCACCATTAGAGTCTGCATCGATTTCTGAGACCTGAACAAAGCTTGTCCCAAAGACAATTTTTCAACTTCTCATATCGATCAGATTATCGACAACTGTGATGGAAGTGTCATCTTCTCGTTCATGGATGGATTTTCTAGCTATAATCAGATTTAGATATTTCCCGTCGATAAAAAAAAATTGGAATTTATATGTCTATGGGGAACTTTTTCCTATAAGTTACCATTTGGCCTCAAGAATAGCGGAGCTACATTCCAGCGTGCCATGTCCTATGCGTTTCACAATATTAAAAAAATAGTGGAGCCATACCTTGATGATCTCCCAACGCATTCACAGTAATGGGAAGACCACCCTGGGAATCTTACAGACATTTTTCTAAGATGTTGTCATTATAACATACGGTTCAGTCACACAAATGTGTTTTTTACATTGAGATGGGACGTCTCCTTGGCTTTGTGGTTTCTAAAGATGGAATCCAGATTGATCCACTGAAGATTGCTGCTATATTGGCCCTACCTACCCAAACAAATATTGTTGAACTCCAAATTTTTCAAGGGAAGGCAAACTTTCTCCATTGTTTCGTTTGCAATTTCACTAAGAAAATGCATGGTTATATGCGTCTCCTGAAGAAGAACACTCCATTCTTCTAGGATGACCAGGAACAATGAGCCTTTGATAATATCAAGCACGCTCTAACTCATTCACCCATGATACACCCCCTGGATTATTCAAAGGACTTTCTCTTGTATGTTGCTACCTCCACTACTACCATTGGGATGGTTTTAGCACAGGAAGATTCCAACAGTCAGGAGCACGTGATATATTACACCAGTAAGAATTTTATTGATTCTTAAACCTTATACTCACATGTGGAGAAGTTAGAATTGGATACTGTCATTGCTGTTTAGAAATTCCGTCATTACATCCTACTTTGCACTACCATGGTACTTGCAGATCAGAACCCTATGTACTACATCCTGACTTGTCAGGTTCTAGAAGGAAAATATTCCCGTTGGATTGTCATCATGAAGGAATTCGACCTTGAGTTTTCCAAGGTCACTTCAAAGAAATCCTTGGTCTTCGCAGAGCTAATGTGTGACCTTCCCTATGCTTTGATGGATACTCAGCCCAATGATTCACTTCGAGATGAATTCCTATTCTTGATAAGAAAACTGACCCATGGGATGGATATTTAATCATTTATCTCCAAAATCAAATATTTCATCCCAATATATCCCTTGACGATCGTTGTTGTATCCATCACCATGAGAAGTACTACCTCGTCATAAATGATACGTTGTATAAACATGGTATCAGTTCCATTCTCCGATGATTCCTCACACATGAAGAGGCTGAAAAAGCCCTTAATGATTTCCACTCTGGAGCGTGTGGCGGTCATCTTTCTGGGATGGCTATGACCCAGAAAATCCTTCACGCTGGCTATTTTGGCCTTAATCTTCAAAGACTGCCATGAGGCTGTTAAGAAATTCCCACCCTACTAACATTTCTATCTGAAAAAGCGCACCCACCCTGCTCCTTTACACCTCGTCATTGCAGTTGGCCCTTTCGCCTAATGGGGAATTGAATTTATGCATTGGAATCCTACCTCAGTCGGGGGGAATGGTTACATCATTGTAACCGTTGATTATTTCACAAAATGGGCTGAGGCTATGCCTACAAATGAAGAGGATGGTACTACTGTCACCTTCTTCTTATTTAATCATGTGATAGCTAGGTTTGGAGTCCCACAGTCTATGGTCACTGACCACGAATCACATTTCTGAAATTAGATGATCACCGAGTTGAGTACCAAGATGGCTTTTTTCCATGAAAATGCAACACCTTACTATCTGCGGGCTAATGGTCAGGTCGAGGCCATTAACAAAGTTTTAAAAAACATGCTGCGGAGGATGGTTGGAGATCAGAAATCCAACTGAAACATGACTCTCTTTTCTGCCCTTTGGGCTTACAAGAATTTGGTAAAAACAACGATTGGTTTCACACCATTCTAGTTAGTTTATGGACTAGAAGTTGTCCTTCCTATCCAGTGCCATATTCCGTCACTAAAACTTGCAGTAGAACTTCTACCAAACACTTCCACCAAGGAAGAGAGATTTCTATACCTGACTAATCTTGATGAAACTAGAAAAGATGTCGCCTTAGATAATGGGGCACATAAGAAGTGTGCCAAGGCCCAGTACAATAAATTTGTTTAGCCTCAGGTTTTCAATGAAGGTGACCTAGTTCTAACCTACAATCAGAGACACGATAAACTAGGTAAATGTAAGTTCGAGTCAATGTGGTATGGTCCCTTTGTCATCAACAAAGTTTTAGAGAAAGAAGCTTACGAGCTTGTAGATTATGATGGGATACCCTTCGGGAAACCTCACAATGGGTTGTACCTAAAGAGGTACTATGCTTAAATCATTTTTGTATGGTACCTTGTATTTATGTATATTATTGGATTTCAGTGTGTTGTGTCTTGATTCAGTATGGTGTTGAGTTTAGTGTCCAAACTATTTATATGATGTTTTGTTTATGTAGATCAGATGGATTTTTATGGCTTCACTGATGGTGCTTGCCACCATACCCTGAACCTTGATTCAGCTGCTTGGGTTCTCTATTTCCTGGAACATGACTTGATCAGTTCAAGAGCAGTTTGTATTGGTCTCGCTACCAACAACATAGTCAAGTATCAAGTGGTAATAGGTCTACTGAGTGAGGATCCATCTCGAGACATTTATGACTTGGTAGTATGAATGGATTCACAATTACTAGTTTGTCATCTAAACCATGTCTATACCATCAGAAACCTTGTATTCCTCCATTTGTTTCAGAGAGTGCGTTTATTAGAAAGGTCATTCGAGTGTATCACTTATAGGCATGTCCCTAGGTCAGATAATACATTTGCTAATTCATTAGAAAACTACATCCTAGACTAGTATATTTCCCATTCATAACTTTTAAAATAAACATGGTTCATTATAAAATAAACTGTAAATGACACATAAAACTCATGTAAATATGGTTTCCATTTGAGACATATAAACACCAGTAATAAGTCTTTATATATATTTACAAAAAATGTGGTTACCAGACCTCGTCTGAAGCACTGTGGCTTTTAGGAAATACAAAATCATACAAAAAACGTTGAAGCGAGTCAGCTTCCAGTAGTACATCATGCAGTCCACTATCTAGTGATGCTCATGATAGCACATGATAGCCCATGCTACCCCGCGAAGTATTCGACTGAAACGGTCAGGAACTACTGCAGTATGTATCTGATACCTCATGGGGAGGTCATCTATCGCCGCATCAATAATGTCAAGAGTCAGCCTCTCTAAGTTCTCCTCCAACTCAGTAAGATGATCATCACCCATGTGAACAAATTGATCCCCAACTCGTCTATCCATAGGAGAATATCCTCTAGGCCAAGCACCACCAACATCTACATGTAAACATTAGGTCTTGTTACTACACATAAAAAATATAAAATATAAAAAACATAAAAACATGATCACCATTTTAGGGTTTTTTTTCTTAGAAATATCCCCCCACTGAGCACCAGGTGGTAGTGGTAGATTAGGGTCACCTCTGAAATCTGTCCCTGCGTAGGAATAATCCTCTATCATGAGGATCTGATCTCACAGCCAATGAAAGAAAGCGGCCTCAAATTTCACCTTGGATCTGCCACCACCTGTACAAGCCATGATCTCAACCCACCTCAACATGCGTGGGTCTCTCACCCTAAGCTCAGTGAAGATCACCTAGGGTCTCATGAGAGGCACCCTCTCAAAGAAGAAACAAGATAAAATGGACCCAAAAATGAACTTCTTTAGTTCTCCTTGCTGAAACTTTGTCAGTTGGTCCTTAAATATGGGGAGAAGTGCTTCTGCCCAGTTGTAAACCGTAGGTGCCATAGCTTCCAGGGCATATAGAATATGTGCCTAGTATTCCTGATGAGGTCCTTGGATTCCATCCAAACTCTGCATGATGAACAAAACTATGTGAAGTGGCATATCCACCACAGCCCTAATTAGAATCTTCTTACCTGACATTCTCATGCCAAGCTGACATTGACGATTGATCAGCTCCTAAGTAGTCACTTCCCCTCCTCAGGAACCAGTAAGAGAGATAGGTGCCCCTCGTTTGGATAACCCTATCAGGAAGTAGATGTCCTCTACCCAAACTACCCAAAATGCTCTCCAAGTTGGTAAATAGTGAAATGAATTGTTTTTTACTATTTACTTAGACTTTTATAGCCTATTTTTAGGATTTTTTATGTTTTAAAATTATTTTTATAAAAATACCCTTTAATATAGTTCATGAAAGTCATTTTTCCAAATATTTTGGGAAACTAATGGTCGTTTAAGTCTTGCAGGGACAGAAAATAAGCAGCAAAGTCTATGGGGAAGTTCATTTTTTACTTTTTCATGCTTTTGAAAATGGAAAAAGGCCTTGAGTGTTCATTTTGATACTTTGATTGCACTCCCAAAAATTACTATCAAAGTTCTGATTCTTTTTGGACTCGTAAAACTCTTTATCATGAAAAGAGACCTAATGGAGTCTCCTTTAAACTCTTTTCAGACTCCCTAAATATGAAAAGATTGTTGAGTACTTGTCTTCTTCATACTCGTAAAAGTATTTGAAGAGTCGTCTCTCCGATGGTAGGTTATCTCTTTTTCGATTCGGATAGACTATCATATGAAAAAGGACCCTTTTGAGTCTTCTTTTGTATTCATTCAGACTCTCTAAACGTGAACGATACCGTGTTAACTTTCATTGGACTCGTTAAACTAAACACTAAGAGACCATTTTTTGGGAACGAACCCCTCCTTTCTCAGGTTCGTAAAATGTATGAGAATGGACTTGTCTTTGGATAATCTACAATGAGTGTTTTTTACCCTCTTTGGACTCGTAAAAATGAAAACAGGCAGTCATCAATCATGATGGGGAAATTAAGGGAAGGGAATCAATTCATTTTGAAAATAAAATGGAAGTTTGTCATCACCTTTGAACATGGCACTTGTCTGCATTTCATTCATTCAATTGGGTAAATCATCTTGTCTCTGAGTCAATCCAATTTCATGAGTCATGTCACTCCTTTCAGTCTTTCAAATAATGCAATGTCCAATGTCGTATTGTGTCCCGCCTCGTCAAGTCAATGCTGCCAAGTCTTCGGTCGTGCCGCCCGATGTTCAGAGGGAATTCATGTTGAGAGTTTACACCTGTAATCAAAAAAAATATTTGTGTTAGTTACTTTTGAGTCAGTCCTATGATTACGTCATACCCAAAATTCCAGATCTTTGTTCCAAGTTTTGTGTCATCGATGTGGGATTCATCATGGCCCTCCTTTGACGAGACTATTCATGTCGACATCAGCTCATCATCCAGGAATTAGTCTTAGAAATAAGTTTAGTACCTTGAGATATGTATGCATTAATGATAGATTCTCTCGCTCTCGACATAGGTTCACATCACTGACTAGTAATCAAGTGGTTTCTACCATGTTCAAATTCAGATCATTGTAATCACATGGATAGAATTGTACTTGGTGGAAGACAAGACAAAGACCCTAGGTGTCTGTTGGAAAGTACTCATAGCTCTCTCCCCAGGTTGCAATGGAGTATATTGTATGAAGTACCAGCATGGATCCACATTTGTGTGGTCATGGCTGTGCTCAAATTTGCATTTGTAAGACATAGATCTACATTGTATATCCGGTATCTATGTCCAAGTTTGAGTCCTCTATCACATGGATCTACGTTGTATTCTAGTAACCATGTTTGTTTATCTCTCTCATGGATCTGCCTTGTATTAGTCTGTAGCCATGATGAAGACACATTTTTCTCATGAGTCAAAAGTATTGATGTATTGCAGATGCTTGGTTGATGATCTTCGATCAAGCTGACTCTTGCCTCGAAGTGATAGCTTGCTCTTTCAAAGATCTCTCCTATCATATCCCTCTAGCCTCATGCTTTGGGGGGCATTCTGTTATACCTAAATCTCTTCATTAGCATGTCATAAGATCCCAAACTTCAGTGTTTCCCTCAATCCCAAATTGTGAAGTAATAACATTGGTCCAAACATCAAATTTGTATATGAAAATCCAGCACCGCTTCTACCTTTAGTCAAAAAGTGGTACCTTCTTTAGCACCACCAGTGATATGTTGGCAGTAAGTAGTGGCACTACCTTTACCTTTAAAGAAATATGCAGTTCTGCTTAAAACCTCTCTGTCATGGTGAACAAGAAGCGGTGCCCTTGGTAAAAAGTGAAAAAGAGAAGTTCTCATGAATCTTCTCAAAAGATGGCTTCGTTGCACCCTTATCCCTAATCACTAGGGTCAGTTGGGCTCGAGATCCATCTGTGTAGGATCTCCTAGCCACCTCACCCATCAATTTCTCAACAATCCCTATCCATTCCAGGCCTATAAAAGTAGTCTCAATCTCCATGGTTGAGGAGAGAGTAATGTTATGTTGTTTCTTTGATATTCTGGACTAAGTCATTCAAGAGAGCTTGAGGGAGCAAGTTGGAGTTGTAGGGGACAATATGTTGGTTTTGTGAGAGATCATATCAACACTAAGGCATAGGTTGTAAACTCTTTATTCATTTTATTAATGTAAATTTGGTTCCTTTCCCATATACTTGTTATGTTATTGTCAGATTCCTTAGTAACTGACATAGATCTATAGATGGTGTTCTGGTATCTTTGATCTCTTGTGTCTTTGATGTGTTTATGCAGGTATTTCCTTGGAGACATTTTGTCATAAGAGAAGAACCACATCACCCCAACAAATATTGTATTCCAGGTGTTTATAGCTTCTAGGGAAATTCTACCAACCTTATCGTGAACCATTTGTTCTGGATCTGAACCATTCAGACCATAGGAACAACTTATTTCTATAGAAGATGCAAAATTCCTAGCAACAGGTTACAATGTTGGTTGAGTTAAGTTAATTTTAGACTAGCCTGGGGTCATGAACCAAGGGTTTTACTTTAGGGTGTGAGATGTGTGCATGAGTGATGTGTAATATCTAAACCTCATCAATCTCATAGATGAGATGCAAATGCAGATAAATTACAATAAATGACTGTAAATATCATGCAAAATAACTAATTCTTCCAGAAAATAAAACGTACACAAGTAAATGAGCGCATAAGGAACTCAACAAGTTGTAGGAAACACACAGGGGGTATCAACTACCAAGATTGACTAAGGGGGCTCATATACAATTCTAATAGGACAAAAAAATAACCAGGGGTTTGTAATTGATCATATTTGGAAAGAAACATGTCAGGAAGGGGTAGAACAAAGACATGGGTCTAGAAAAAGGGTATCAAATAGAAAAAAGGACTGAAAAAACTCCAAGTCGCACATGTCAGCAGAACAGGTGTGTTTAGGGTCACACAAAATTGTAAAAAAGTCGAGATCAAGATAGAAAATTGATAGACAAACTAAGGTCACACAGAAAAGATGTTTTTCATGAAAAGTCACACAAAACAGGGTCACAGTAGCAACCATAATCGCTTCAGGAGGCTAGAAAAATGTGATATGGATTTTTGGTCCAAGTCACAATTATCAGGGAAAAAGGTGCGACCTAGGTCCCGCTTATCAGGAAAAAAGGTGCAACCCAGTTGTAGAGTTTTGCTGGATAGGTGTGATTCAACCAGAACTAAGGCTTTTTTCAGAAAAATCTACGAGCTTGGGCTGGGGGGGGCAGACCATAGGAAAATATTGGTTCAGATCTGTCATGAGGGGGTCAGATCTATCATGACTGAAGGTACCCATGTAGGACAAACCAATAGAAATACCTGCAAAAATAGAGATTCATGGGGATCAAGACAGTGGAGTAACAAAAACTGTAGTGGTTATTTCTCCCCTACTATGTGCAAAAGCACCTACCCTAGATCAACCATATCATAGGGTAGAGATAATGGTGCAAGGGATTTCTCAACCTCGACTTAGAAATAACAAGAAACAATAATGACAATATTTTTATGATTTTTATATATTTTTTCTAACTAATGAAAAATAATAACAAACATACCTTTCAGTAATGTGGGCCCTTGCAACCATTTGAGGAAAGGGTCCACCAACTCCACAATCTGGTTCTCCAAACGTCTCCACTAATGGTTGTCAAAAAAGGGGGAAGGGAACCAAGAGGTTATGGAGAAAGCTCAACATACACCATGGGATTGATATGGAAAAAATATGGGAGCAATGGCGAAAGGTTAAAAGTAATGCCAGGTATTGTAGTGAACAAAAAGTTCAGGAATGTTTGTGGGGAGACCTTCATAATGTATTTATAGGATGATCCAAGCTATTTTGACCCATGCTATTTTATTGTGCATGGTATTTATCCATGGTTTTTTACCCATTCTCATTTTAGGGTTTTTTGGTCCTTTTTGGAGAGAGTGGGGATAAGTCACAATAAATTCTCAACTTCCCTTCATTTACGAGGGAAGGAATAATAATGTTTTGGACCATTTTTGGTGGAATTTTAAATGTGAAGGTCAAAATGGAGGAAATAATGGATGGATAATGATGTATAATTATGGTTTGGAGCATAGAGAGCTAGTTGAACATTTTTTGGTGTTAACAAATGATTTTTATGATTGACAATGAATTTGTAAATGGAACTACCAATTGCATATTTGGTCAACAATAAAGTAATTGAAGGAATACAATAAATTTTTTACATTAATTCTTAAATTAATCTAGATATTTGAGTGTATCTACAACAAAATAATGGGGATGAGGTATATCTACATTAAGTTGGAGCTTTGAGTATTCAATTTTGTCTATTTAATTGCATTATAATTAACATAAATTCAAATTATTTATACAGGTCCATCACTCAAAATTTAAGTGAACACTTCCTAAGCTACCAGGATAGGAAACTTCATGATTCCATCAGAATTGAATAAGAAAGATTTCTCAATATATAGGAAGGTATTTAATCTTTCCATTTGATATCTATGTGGTAATTGGTTATTTTTGTTAATATTTTACTATTGGTTACAATCCAGATCTCCATTTGTTTTTATGATACTTGGTGTCTATAGAATGTGTATTTGAAGAGTGTTCAAACTTCAAATATGCCCTAAAATAATGGAAGAGGTAATATTATATCTTTGCATATATCTCCTTTTCTACTTTGGATGATGAGTAAGTTCAATGATCCACTACCTAAAGAACTTTAAATCTTTAAAGGCTACAAATTTTGTTGTATCCTGTTCTAACCTCCATAAAAAATTTGGTCTCTGGAAAAATGATACTATACTCTTGGAAGGTATGCTTTCTCCTTGGGGTTTTCCTATTTCCTTTTATGCTGTGCACCCCTTAATTGCTTCCCAAAGGACCGAGGGGGTCATCACTAATAATGATGGATTGCATTCCCTAGTGTTGTTCTGAGCTCTTCCTGCTTCATTCAATTCTATTTTTCCTCAGGAAGAAGATAGAAGGCATGTATTTTTGTTCTCTTGGTTGCATGAGAAGTTGAGAATTCATTCTTAGTCATACCATTGAAAATCTATTTTATAATTTTAGTTTTGGTTGGATACATTTTAATCTTTATTCTCTAAGGAAAATTTCTCCATTCTATTAAAGTAGAAAACAAATCACACTTATAATGTTCTGTTGCACTTACAGATTAAAAAGGGAATTTTATTTCATCCTATCATCTACAAAATCCCAGAAAAATATCCTTTATTTAAGCTACATCAATATGTAGGATTACAACATAAGGCTAAAAATCTCCTTAACAATCTTTAACCTAGTCATGTACATTCTAAAGATGATTTGTTTCCATGGTATCATCTCATAATCGTTAGAAGGAAATTTCAAAAAAGGCATAAATTTTGTGCCTCGAGGAGTCTAATGACCTCCAACAATATTTAGTGCATATATAAATCATATTTTTTTCATAAGAAAATCCAATTTGAGTATAATTGGATTCAAAGTCTAGATTAAGCCTCCTCTAGATTCTTCATATATCACCTTGTTGTTAGGGAAAGTGTTCCTATGGATGGGGTCGAGGCCACCAATGTACTAGGGGTATAAAAACTGAAACATAATGCTTTGCAAAGCATGCATTAAACAAGGTTCAAGAAGTAGAAGGTTCATACCTTACATATTGAAGGTCGATCCAAGCTTTCTCTAGCCCTCCTCTTTCTCTCCAATCTAAGAGACCTACAAACCAAACTTCAACCTTCCTCAAACCAAATTGACTACATCTAAGGATACAATATTCAATATAGCATGAAACCCTAATATGATAAACATCAACATGTAATCATGAAAAGAGATACAACACATATCATACACTGATTTGGAAAGGGAAGAACATCAAATATTTATTATCAAATGGAAGAAGTACAAGATATACCTTCTCCTCATGCAAGACACCTCAGGAAACCTTCGATCTGGATCTTGTGCTTCTCTTCTCCAAGAATCTAATCCTGCAAGCTCTTCAACAAAGGGAAATCATAGCTAGGGAAAAGATGGGGGGGATGAGAGTCCCAATTTCACCAGCATAACAATGGAAACACTAATTCCCCATTTTCATGGACCCCTCTCCCTCTCTTATATAATATTTTGAAGAGTTAAGATCGAACAGAGATCAGTTACAACCGAAGCAGCAGTTCCAAAACCACCCAAACCACCCCAACTTCAAAATTTTCCAACTTTTTGATGTTTTTTTACCATTACAGGACATACTCACAGGTTCCTTAAGCAATGTTGCAAGTGAAATACGGATTTCCTTAGGAAAACTCCCGAGTGGGTGAAAAAAGTCATTTTTAGGGTATTGCCAAGCATTTTCAAAGGTTGGTGTCTTCTCGAATGTCTTTCCTTGGTTCAATACCTTTCCAATGATCTAGAAAAGAGGTTAAACAAAGTTACATAACTCCATATATGGATCCTCCATTTAAAATTTTCCTTTGAGAGACTAACTGTAACTTTTATGAAGTGTCGTCATGCTACAAAAACATGTAAAAGTCATCACAGATGGAGGAGTGTCATTTTGGGCTATAACATATGCCCCCTAATATATGAGGTTAGAGGGGAATACAATAACTGAAATACATTCTAGAAATGGTTGAGATGAGGAGTTGAAGATTCTAGAGAATCCAAGATCGTATGCTCGAAAGAAGGTACCTGAAAAAGAGATAAATGTCAGACAAAACTTATCTTGGGACATATGTGTCCATATACAAATGATCACCATAAAGATATAGGAATATACAACATGTGTATAACTGATGTAACTATCATGGCTGCACAATATGCACAAAGGTGCTACATCAAATCTAAAGGAGTCATGGCCACAAATGAACAACATGGATCCATGCTCAATAATGATCATAGCCATAAGAATACAAGGTGGTTTTATGTCTTGAAAAATGTCATATGGAGTGTGACAAATTCTAGCGTAACTAGTGCAATAGAAAAAGAGGATGATGCTAATTTTGACCCAAGGTCTTCAATCCAAACCATCCAAAATTAAGATGCTAACCATGTGAATAAAGGATTTGATGTCTAACATGGATGAAACTGTTTGATTACCGGTCATTGATGAGAACTGTTAACAAACCCGAGGGAAACCACCATGAATGAAAATGGTCCCCATGGTACCTAGTACATTCTAACAAGTGTTAATAAATGGTATTGAAGTAAAACACCCAAGGAATCCATCGAGTAGGATAAATTAAGGTATTCCCACTACCCAATAGAGAGGGAAATTGCCACTGATGACTGCAATCGCCAAGGTACTATCATAAATTATAAATCTTATTCCTAGAGAAAGATGTGTTGAAGTCGATAGGAATATATCCATTGGAAAGAAGGCATTAAGGCATCCTCCATCATCCAACACGAGGTAAGTCAAACACTGATTAAATATAGAGCTAGTACAAATTTTTGCAACAAGGACCGTTGAATACTGGATGTAATGAATTGATACAAGGGAGTGAGTGACACAAAATGTCAAGGAAATTGCAGAATGTCCGATAAAGGTTTATCTTTGAACATTGAACATGAAACAATAGTGACTTAGGAATATTTTGACACAAATGAAATCATGCTACAAATATGCAATGTAGGGGACATTGACAGAGTCTCCATATAAATGGAAAAGGATCCAGCCGGAGGAGTAAGAACTCTCAATCAGGATAAGGTTATAAACTAGAACCCAACTGTTGATAGAATCAAAACTGGTGATTTGTTCAATGAGACAAGACTTGTTTCCATGGTATAAAATACATTTGAATGAACTTTCGTTTCCTTCTTACTTGTAAAGGTTTAACGAGTCCAAGAAAGCAAACTCGAGACCTTCTTCATTGTTCGCAAGCTCGAAGAAGAGACAGAATAATGCTTGATAAAGAACTGATTCATGGATTTTACGAGCCCAAATAAGTGAATGCTCGATGGTATTTTCACAATTTTGAGAGTATGAAACTGCCAAAGAAGACTCTAGGGGGGGACATTTTTTGTAAGGTTAGTCTCCATAGTCTGAAAAAAGTATAAAAAAATCCAGAGGAGAACTATCTTAGCTAAGGAGAACTAAGGTATTCATTTTTCATAGTTAGTTGAAAAGGTATGAAAAAGGGTTAAACTATCACCATTCTGATGGTCCTTCAAAAACAAGTAGAACTCCTTAGTTTTAATGAGTGTAAAGGAAATCAATATCACTTGATGCTTTTGTACTAAATTTTTAGCGAGCATGACAATGGCATCTAGAACGCTCATGATTTTTTTCATAGTTTAAACCAGAGCACGAAAAAGAGAAAAGTAAGCTCAAAAAGGTTCAATTTTTGTAAATTTAGTCCTCTAGGCCCAAAAAAGAGATAAAACTATACCTGGAGATACTCTTCTAGCCATAGTCGACTAGAGTATTCATTTTCTGTAAGTAATCCACATGGCTCGAAAAAGAGATAAACGTATACCTATGTGGATATCCCTTCACATCCTTTAATGAGTTTGAAGGGACAAGCAAACTCAACAATATAGTAATGTTTAAGGAGTTAGACCAAGGCTTAAAGATAAATCCATATCTTTCTCATAAAGCTTTAACGAGTCCAGAAAAGTCAACTTGTGGCCTCCTTACTGTTTTTAGTGAGCTCGAAGGAAATATGGAAGAATGCTCTAAATGCGAGGAGACGAGTGTCAAAGGTATGCGGACCTAGTTCCAAGTGCGAGGAACATACCTAAGCATAGTGCAAGAAATGTGAGCAAGATAAGGGCACATAATGTTTTATCTTGCCCAAAATGTATCATATTTAACAAAAAGTGAAAATATTTCTAGAATATTTTGTATTTTGAGCATAATGTTTCACGTGTAACTCAGAATTGGGAAAACTTTATACCATAGGAAATATATTGAAATTATCTACAACTTTGTTGTTTTGCATTTTTCCTAATTCCTTACTGTTTGTCTTGGGCAGGAGTTTTAGTAAAACACATCTTTTAAAAGATGTTTTTTTACTAAAATGCCCTCCCAGGACAAACGGTAAGGAATTAGAAAAAACTCAAAACAACAAAGTTGTAGAGAGTTTCAAGATATTTCCAATGGTCCAAGTTCTACCCAAAATACAAAAGATTCAAGGAATATTTTCACTTTTTGTTAAATAGGATACATTATAGAAGAGGGTAGAATGTTATGACTCGGGGGACGTCTCCTCCAGGTAAAGGGTGTCAAGTTGCAATGATAGAATGATACAAGGTTGATAGATGATGAGAGAAGAGATGATGACTTGTACAATGAGCTAAAAGAATTGGAAGCCGACATAAGGCTCATAAGTACAAGCAGGGTGTAGGAAAATGCGATTACAGCTCGAACAATAAGGTGAGGCCAATAAACAGTTGTGAATCCAAATAAGAATCCTATCTCCAAGAAATAACAATATCAAGAAAATATTTAGAAGAAGAGATGTGATACAGGTCACTTTGATAGAAACATTTGCAACCTCACTCTCTTCAACAAAAGGCATAGTAAAGGAAGAGTTAACCGAGGAAGAATTTATAATGCAGAGGCCTGAGGATTTATAATAGGTAAGATAAAAGTCAAGAGGAAAGATAAAATTGAAAGTAATGATAGGGTTTGCAAGAACAAACTCAACATCACAAGAGTTTAAAAATATACAAGAAGGGTCAAACTCCAGGATCACTGGCTTATTGTTCAATGGGATATTCTAAATACTCAAAAATGAAAACATAGGAGGGTCGATCAATAGAGGGATCAGACTCACTAATCAGGTCAGCGATGGAGTTAATGACAACTGATTCCACATCCGTAAGAAAGTCAGTTGGTATCATAGAATCTAGGAAGACTTCATTCGAAGGAAGTAGACCATCCCATATAAGACACATGTATAAACATTTAGTTGGATCTATAGGGTGGAGAGAAAGCTCTAGAGTCCCCATTGAGTATATCACCCGGTCAATTGCTGGGACCAAATCCCAAGAAGATAAGTTTGAATCCAAAGGATTATTCTTAGTAGAAATTAGACACAAGGGGTATGAGGCCACATAGTTCACCCGTGGTGGGGCAGTGTCTACTAAATCACTGGGAATTAATAAAGGAAAGACTTGGTCTGCAGTTGGGTGAGGAGAAGGATCAACAAATGAGAGTTGATTGATAGTGAAAATGCTTTCATTATGAGGAAAGTACATCACATGAGAGAGTGTTGACACCATATATTGCATATCATAAACATAATCACACTCGAGGAGCATCTTAAATTCCAAGGGGTCCTCTATAACCATAAAATCACTGTAAGACAACCTTCCCACCCAAAGTAACAAAAGTTGAGTACGAATTCCCAAATCTTGGCTAGTTCTTCTATCAAAATCCGGTAACTGAATATCAGCGAACATAAGGTTGGGAGATATGATGCCTCTCCAAGCACGTGCAGATAAAATACTAATAGGGGCTCCTTCATCGATAATACATCGGAAAATTGTATAGTGTCCAATTTGGACCTTTATTTGAAAAGATGCATATGAAGGAAGGCGTGAATCAGCTAGGCTATCCCAATTAAAGGAAGCAATCCAAGGGCTTTGCGGGGGTTTATTCGAAGTGAATTCAGTGCCCCCTTGTCTATAAGGTTCAAAACTGGTAGTGAAGAAAACATGACTAGTAGACAAATCACTCTCTGAAGGAAGAGTAGGATTGATCGAAGATGGCATCGATTCAACCACTTGGTGAAGGTCACTCTCCAAAGGAAGAGTGGGATCGACCAAAGATGACATTGGCTCAAACTTGATAAAATTCACTTTCAAAGGAAGAGTGGGATTGACCAAAGATGAAATTGGTTCAACCACTTGATCAACCGAAGGTTGAATAGGTTTATTACAAAACTACAGGCTGTTTAATAGCAGGATATCCTTAATATTTGGACCACACTCTTTATTCTTATGCGATATCAAGGCACTGATGAGTAAGATGATGTATCTCACAAATATTACAAGGGAACTTAGTTTTGTGTTTTGAATGGTTATTTTTCTCAACGGTGCCAACATGAATTGCATTGGATGAGTGTTTCCCCCAAGCACGACCTGCATAGGCTGGGTGGTGAGGTCCAACATCACTTACAGAGCTTGGTTTTTTTCCCTCAACATGACCTACAAAGGTTGGGTGGTTAGGATCAACATGACATGCATAGGTTGAGTGTGTTCCCCCATCATGAATTCTAGAGTCTATGTGAGTTCCCCCAACATGAATTCTAGAGGTTGGGTGAGTCCCCCCCAACATGACTTCTAGAGGCTGGGTGTTTGGGTCCAACATGACTTGCATAGGTTGGATGGGTTCCCCCAACATGAATTCCAAAGGCTGGGTGACTTCCCCCAGCTTGAATTCCAAAGGTTGGGTGAGTTCCCCCAACATGACTTCCAAAGGCTGGTGAGTGCCCCCAGCATGACTTCTAGAGGCTAGGAAAGTTCCCTCATCATGACTTCCAGAGGCTGGGTGGTTGGGTCCAATATGAATTGCAGAGGTTGGATGAGTTCCCCATTGCTTTCGTGTCTTCTTCCTATTCTTTCTCCTTCTATTCATTTTAGACTATAGGTTACTAATATCAGAACCGCATGAGGTAGAAGGAGGATGAGAGGTTGCTACTAGTGAAGGGGAGACCTTGTTTTGATGCCTTTGATATGAAGTGCTTTCTTATGAAGCATTAGGATCATTCAATACAATCGAAGTGGAAAAAAAAAACCGGTAGCCCAATGGTGAATCCAGGAAGATTCAAAGTGGCCATTAGGGGAACACCAACATTCCTAGTAAAAGGAAAAACATAAGAAACCCCTAGCATGGAGGTCTCCTGGTTGGTGTTCGTAGGGGGACTAGCCATAGTTTCTAACTTAACAAGAAATCAAATTCATAGGTAAACTAGAAACCAACAACACAATGAGCACACCATTAGAAGAAAAATACTAAGTATCCATACTAGGCACACACAGATACCTTCCAAATGATATTATGGGATGATGAGGGCCCAGAACTAACCAGTGAAGGGAGAAGGACAGTTACCCAGGGTCCCAATATAAGTTCTCTGGGTGTAAGAAGTTGAATCACCAACCACCCTCCCAAATTATCACACTGGGTTTCCTCCCATGTCTACCCTTGATACAATGTAAATAACTTTCCACTGTCACCCATGTAGATTCTTAGAGTTCAAGATGATAAGCTTACCAAAATCACAAAGAAATTTTGGCAGAACAATCTCTAGTCCATCTGATGAGCATGGGCAAGGTAACTAAGCCTGAAACTCAAATAGTACCAGGCACCACATGGGGCCCAGAGGAGGTAATGAGTGAGCCCCCAGATGCGCAGCAACTATGGTGTATGCTCTACCGAGTATAGGAGGGGTATCTCCACTACTCAGTATCGCATGACGTCGTGCTTGAATCCTATGTTAGAGGATATTTCTAGTGTCTTTATTTATGAGATTGGATTTCTTGAATGAAAAACCACTATGTTTGAGTTTAAATTTTTGGGCAATTAAAGATGTACCTAACCCAAAACACTAGCCTAGACTAGTGTGTGTCATCCCTAGAAAGAAAATGCTACTAATATATTTTAGATATTCATGTTCTTTTTAAGGGTTGTTGATTCCTCAAAGGTATAGGAAATGAAACCGATTGTGTTTTGACTTGAAAGCAAAAAGAAGATGACTAAACTGAAAGAGATTCAAAATGAAAAATTATACTTCTCTTTTCTTTTCAAAACTGAAAAATAGAGGCCACAAAAGAAAGGTTTATTTTTGCATTTAAAAAAACAGAGCTAAGAAATGCACCTAAGACTAAACCCTAGCCTAAATTCATAAAAATCAAATACTTGTTATTTTTCATTTTTCTTTATAAATGACAAAGAAAAACAACCTACAAACTAATGCATGCAGATGATGTAAACAAAGCAAAAGGAATTCTGCTCTATAACCACCAAACAAACCCTACGCTTCCTAAATTCAGATTAGACCTTTCTTGGGAGGGAGACTTGTATAAGGGGACATGCCAACCACTTTGGCATGAATATGTTAAGCAACAAGAAATGAAAGAAATAGAGATTAAAAATCTCCTGTGTTTAGATTATCACTGATAACAGAGGTTGATTAGAACCATGCACCACAAGGTCATGCCAAGGAAGGAGGTTTGGGAAAGAGAAAGAAACAAGCCCAAGCACTTCAGAAAGAGATCATAAACCAATTCAAGAGTACATTCAAGGGAGTACACTCATCCATAGGGGTCTTACATAGGCAAAGGACCTAGGAGGACCCAACAGACAACACCAGACCACCCCAAACATGCCCAAAGAGGGTGAAAAAACACTGAAACATGGAACCCACGAGAATCCTTAAGCAAAGTATCAAGTGACTTGCAAGTTTACCAAAGGGAAGTCGCTAGTACATCAGGAAAACACTACTATGCAGTGTAACAGTTGCATGTGGGTGGTGGAAGGCCTAAAACAAGTCAAAAAAATTCTTTAAAAGAAAAAGAAGGTGTACATAAGGACTTAAGAGTAAATACTAACCTGAAAGAAGGAATTAGAACCTTAATTACACTGGAAAAATAGGACAAGGAGACTCCAAAACAAATAAGGCTTCCCCAATGGAGTCGCTAGTTCTGTTGTTAGAGAAAGTGTTCCTATGGCTGGGGTCGAGGCCACCAATGTACTAGGGGTATAAAGACTGATACATAACACTTTGCAAGCATGAATGAAACAAATTTCAAGGTTTATAAGGGTTCATACTTTACAAACTGAAGGTTGATCCAAGCTTTCTCTAACCCACCTCTTTCTCTCCAATCCAAGAGACCTACAAAACAAACTTCAACCTTCCTCAAACCAATTTGAATACATGTAAGGAGATAATATTCAATATAACATGAGACCCTAATCTAATAAATATCAACATGTAGTCATGAACATAGATACAACACATATCATACACTGATTTGGAAAGGGAAGAGCATTAAATATTTATTATCAAATGGAAGAAATACAAGATATACCTTCTCCTCATGCAATACACCTCGTGAAACCTTCGATTGAATCTCCCATTTCTCTTCTCCTAGAATCTCATCCTCCAATATCTGCAATAAAGGGAGATGACAGCTAGGGAAAAGGTAGGGGGGATGAGAGTCCCAATTTCACCAGCATAACAATGCAAAGGCTAAGTCCCCTTTGTTAGTATTGTTAATCCTCCCTTAACCATACTGTGTATTAGATTATATTTTCCTAAATTAGGAACCTTAAGTCATTATTTGGGTCCACTAGTACCATTGGGTCCACTTGGCCTAATGGGACCACCTAGATTAGTTGCTAGAGTGTGGGGAACACTGCTAGAGGTTAACTACCACTTATTGCATGTGCATGCATCTGTTTGGGCACCTCCTAGACCAATCCCTACATTTTAGGAGCAACTAGGAGTCCCAACACTAACCTCCATAAGTTAGGTGGAGTTGGAACTAGTTAGTCTTAGTTAGCCCCAAGTTACATTCAATTACTTCACAATCAGTTAGCTAGTGCTAGAAATGCATGGATAATGTAACGAACATAAAATAAGATAATAATTAAATAATTAATAATTAGGTTAACTAAGTTAAGTTATGAAATGAGGCGTCTCCTCAACATTAAATGCCCAAGCCATATTTAAGGCAGGGCTACCATTTGTAACATATCATCTCTTATCTTATCATTAATATATATTTACCTTATGGATTATCTGATTTACCAAGTCTTTTGGTGAACTCATTGTGTGAGTGAATAATTATTCGGCTCATTTGGTATCAGAGCGCTCATTTCTAATCTGGCCGGTGGTCAACAAATTCAGATCTTGTCTGAGAAAATCAGGGTTTCCCTGTTGCAAGTCTTTGATCTTTTCCTTCCCTTTAAAAAAATAAATTCTTTATTTAAAAAAAAAATTGAAATCCACCAGTGCTCCATCTTTCCTGCGTGCTCTTCCTTTCTCTACCCCGCTACCCACCCCACCAACTCCTACTTTGACCACCCATTCTGTGTAGCCTTCTCTCCATTACCACTTCACCAAACCGTATCCTCTTCAACCGATCCCTCAGCTTCTTCCACCCCCATGTGCTGCCACCCCCCTCTGTAAATCCCGCTCCATGATCCCCCCTTCTCCCAGCTCCTCCTCCATCCACTTTCCACTCCACACTCCCTTCCACATCACCATCCACTGTGCTTCCCTCCACACTTCTCGTACTCTCTTCATGCTCTTCCGTGCCCATCATCCCTCTTCTTCTCCTACTTTCTTGACCCTCGTTCCAACACTTCTTAGCACCACGACCTCAATCTCCATGACCACCACCACTTCCATCCCTCCTTCTGCCTACTACACCAGCCCTGCAGCCTTACCAGAACACCTGCTCCCTCGTGCTCCCTTCGTGTTGCATCTTCCCCTCACGCCTCCATTCTCCCTCCCCCATCTACTACCGTCTCCATTCCATCCCTGCTTCTGCCACCACCTTCCATCCCTGCTACCACCACCACCTCCCATTCCGTGCGCCGTTCTTTGCTCACGCTTCTACTCCATGGGCCACCTCCTCTCTGCCCCCTCTAATACCCTTCACCACCTCCACCACATCCGCCAACATCCACCACATCCACCAACATCTGCCACATCCCCATCCGCCACACTCCACATCCGCCACCTCCCCCCACCCACCACATCCACCTTGCGACTGCTCCTCCAAGCGACGACCTAGACACACACAAAAAAACTAAAACATTATTATATAACACAATATATATATTATAATATTTTAAAATTGTTTATTATGTTAAATAATAATAAAAACATTATTATATAATAATTAATTTAATAATTAATTATTATCATTATTATTATATATATAAATTATTATAATAATTATTTTGGAAAAAAAAAAGTTATTTAACCTAACGAAGAAGACCAATTATTATTGAAGAAGTAGTCAAAGGAAGACTAGTAAAAAAAGGGGGGGGCTTTAAAAACCCCTTTACCGTCAAAAAATTCAAAGGCTATATATAGCTGAAGAAATCAAAGACAGACCATCTATCACCGAAGAAGTCAAGGTCATGGAATCTGGTTTGCCACTACAAATAGAGAAATTAGAAGCCAAGTTAAAGCGTTATTGAATATACAATGAAGAATTACGAGACACAAATATGAACTCAGAAGTAATAATTAAAATACATGAGATGCAAAAAGAATTCATGGAACAAAAAATTTCCGACCAGAAAATCATATAGAAAAATTGTCTACCCAAATTGAGAAATTAAAAGACGAAAACGATTTTAATCAGAGATTGAAAAATCAAGATATAAATAAATAAATAAATGATTACGAAGTGGAAATAAAACAGCTGAACAAAATCATTAGCGACAAGGATGAAGAACTAAGGCAGACACGGCATAAATTAGAAAATCAAGAATCAGTGATCGACCAGTATCGACAAAAGATAAAAGTTCTTCAACAACAAAGTCCCAACTCTAAAAAGACTCATAAGTCAGAGATCGCAAAAAGTAATAAAACACTATCCAACAATTCCGAAGAAATTTTCAGATTAAGTAATCATAACAAAACACTAGTCACGAAAATTAAGAAGTTGAAAAATAGTCAGAAGATAGAACAATCTATAGAAGACATTGAAGGGAAACTTCTAGATAATCAGGAAGGAAATGGTTGCATCAGAATTCATAACAAAGATCTTAAGGAACAACTTAAGAAGTCTGAAGATGACAAAAAAGCGCAAGTAGAAGTGATTAAGAAGTTTCAAAATGATTACGTGCAGTTGAAAAACAAGTTGGAAAAGATACAGAATGGAACCTTAAAACCTCAGGAAACAAAAATACAATTTCCAACTCACATCAATGCTCAAAAGACGACACTCGTAAAAGAAAATGACATTGTGAAAATTCCCTATCGACACCCCAACCATAAAAACCAAAATTCTAAAAAGCGGCAAATGTCGAAAGATAATGATACTAATATGATCAAAGCTCCCGATGACAAATCAATAGGGAATCCCAACATTCAACAACAAATCAATTTAGGATGGATTGACCCATCCACATATCAAAAGTTACGCTCCATACTTAGCTGTTCTTATCGACATGTTTCATCAACCATGACAACATTATAAGGCTTTGAGGACAAAGCCTTTATAAGAGAGTGGCAATGTAACCAACATAAAATAAGATAATAATTAAATAATTAATAATTAGGTTAACTAAGTTATGTTATGAAATGAGTCATCTCCTCAACATTAAATGCCCAAGCCATATTTAAGGCAGGGCTACCATTTGTAACATATCATCTCTTATCTTATCATTGATATATATTTTCCTTATGGCTTATCTGATTTACCAAGTCTTTTGGTGAACTCATTATGTGAGCTAATAATTATTCGGCTCAGATAATGCATGGCTGGATGGGGAGGAGCACTTTTCCTACCTGCACACTCATTTTCACTGATTTAACTAGTTGCAACTGATTGATTGAGTTGTTGGACATCAGGGAGTTGATCTTTGGAATCTGACTTTGTTAGTTACTTCACAATCAATTAGCTAGCACTAGTAATGCATGGCTAATGCATGGATTCAAGGGGAGGAGCGTTTTTCCTACCTACCACACTCAGTTGCACTGAGTTAACTAGCTTACACTGATTGATTAATTTATTGGACATTTGAAGGAGTTGATATGTTGGACTCCAATATTGATTGAGAGACCATGAATTAGAGATTCAGTTAGACACAATCAGATCCACTTTGTAGATTCAAATTGCTACATAATGCATTTGAATTATTCCTATTTGTAACCTATTGTACATTGGATTTATTATGATGAATATACTGTAAATTCCTGATCAATACTTGTCTATTTCCTGTGTGGTTTGGTTTTCTTAGTTTGTATTTTCATTCTCCATTCAATTGCTGCAAACATTATCAGAACTCTCTGCTTGAATATCTAAATGGAATTAAAATTATAATATGGTATTAGAGCCTTCTCAGGTAGGGTTTCATGCTTGTTTCTCCTCGATGAGGAAAAGCATGATTCTAACAGTTCATATGTTTTAGTGTTTTTTAGTGAAATTGACAAGTGCTGCATAGCTTGTGTGAAGCTTTGCAAGTCTTCCATCCAGAGCAATTATGAGTTCACATACTCCTAAACCACAGATCCTCATAGCTTCCAATTATATTGATTGGAAGGTTGATATGCAGCTGGCCTTTTGCAAGCATGGCTACCACAAGATCATTCATGGATGGGAGGCTGAAACTCATCGGCCGGTTGAGCAGAACAAGTTTCTGAATCGTTGTGATGAAGCATTCAGGTGCTTATGTACCTATATATCTAGAGATATCCTCTTCCACCTAGAAGGCTTTAGGACTCCCATAGAATCCCGGGAGAAGCTTGATATATTGTTTAACAAAAAAGATGAGCTTCGGGGATACATTCTGGAGAATGAGTTGGTATCTTTATATCCCAGCATTTTCGATACTATTGAGCAATTATTTACTAAATTCAAGTCTCTAGTACTTCAATGCAGACAGTGTGGAATAGAGCAGAAGGATAAGCAAAATTTCCTTTCCATACTCAGCAAACTAGACTCTGAGTATTTTGTATTTGTTTCCATATTTCATTCCAAGCGGGAAAGCTTTCCTGATTGGAAAAATCCTTCATTAGATTCTTTTTCTGAGTTCTTAATCAAGGAGCAAGACAAGTTGATTCAAATGGGAGTCATCAAGACCTCCAAACATCAATATTTCCTAGTTACCGACTCTTCCAAAGTGCAAGCAAAGGGGAAATCAAAGAAGAAGGAGCCAAAATCAACTGATTCGAATCATCAAACTTTTGAAAGGGCTTCCTGCTCTAAGAGGAAAAAGAAAAAGTGTCCCTACTGTATGAGGGGTTTTCATCCAGAAGAATCGTGCATGAAAAATACCCTTGACCAGATGAAATCTCTATGTGTTCAGAACAATATTTCCCTTCCATGAAGAGCAGTGATGTTAGATGATGAAGAGTAGACTGAAGAAGATGAGATATTATTGCATGCAAGCCTCTCTCCATTGAAGGCTTATGTGATAGATTCTAGAGCATCCAACCACATGGTTGCTTCCATGGAATCTTTCATCACTTTCACTCTATCAAGAGGACCTAGCAGTCAAATGGGAGATCACTCTAAAATACCAAATGTTGAGAGAGGTTTAGATAAAATCAAGCATGATGATTTCATGCCCTCTCCTACATAAAAGAAAATTGTTGAAGATAAAGAAGAAGCATATTTTTCCCTACACTCAATTCGAATGGAAGAAAGTCTCCTTGAAGTGACTGTTGATCCTATATTTGTTATCATTTTTGGCAGTTAAATTATTTATTTAAACATATGTTTTATTCTCTTTTTGCATATTTTATGTCACGCAAATCACTATTCATCCCAGGTATGAATGTATTTAAGGTTTATATAAAATCCATTTATTATTATCATTTTATAATTTTATTGATTAAAATTGACATTATTGAAGCGCATTTGATATATTAATTGATATGTACATTTGTTTGCAAGTTATATAATTTTTTTGGGAAAAATTAACAATAAACACGCATTGAACTAGCCATGCGCACAACATGTCCAACTTGTCATCCAGCTCGCTATGCGATATTCATTGGAAGGTTTCTAGGAATTTAAATATTATTACTGCAGACCATAGTCCTTAAGCACACCAACAAATAGACATTGCATTCATCCTAGATCTGTGCCCGCATATCCAGCTCACGGTCCAGCTCGTTGTTTAGCCTTCCGTCCAGATTGCTAACCAGACTGCGTGTTGTTGATAACCGATTCCAGGCATTAAAAAGTGAAACAGCCTGCAACTATTTACTATCCACATGTTCAGATGATGGAGAAGCTTGCTTCTAGATGATCCGCCATCCTGCAGCTTCCTTCGTTGACACCTCACCAACATTCCATGCATTGGGTTGATGCATTTAACCTACGTTCTACAAGACTCATCATGCGCTCTCCTCTGTCCAACACTAGTCCACCTATTGCGCTAAGGAAGGAGCCATGTGCCACATATGAGAACTGTTTGCAATGGAGAGGGAGCCTGTGCGTTACACCGTCCAATGAAGAGAGCCTACGCACATTGAAGGAGGAAGATCCTATGCGTTGGAGTTTTATTAATTAAACTCCTTTATGGATTGACTAAATTTAGATAGCAGTCGACCACTAAGGGGTGATTTCTCATCCCTGTAAAACAATATATATACCAGCCTCTGTGAAAGAGCTCAGTTAGCTAGCGAATTTTACTAGTTTATGCTTTGATTTGTGTTCTTAAACACATTCTATTTTTTTTCCATCGTTTGAATAAAGAGTTGTATGCTTTCCTATTGATGATTGCATTTGAGTAAGCATTAGCTAGGCATCACCCCTGATTGCTGAGAGGGCCCCTCATCAACCAGAGGTTTCTTTTCTTTTCTTGTTTATTTCTTTCATCTTTTCTATTGTAGTTAGTTTAATTTACAGTTTGTTTTATTATTTCATTTTCCTGTAATGCAATTTTATTTATGGAGTTAGATAGTTAACTGCGCGCATAGTTTGTTTTAATTTGCTTTCAGTCATTTTATCTTCTACATTACTGTTCAGTTTATTTACAAGCAAATAGAATAGATTGCTTTTAAATAGATTAAACTCTATTTATTTCCTTTCTGTTATAAATTATGTAATTTGAATTTCAGTTTGTTTATTAACATCCAACGATCTCTTTATTTTCATAAATTTGTTTAAGTTTATTTCACTGTCAAATTTGCTTAATAAGTAGGTTTACTTATTGCCTTTATGCATTAGATTTACATCTGCATGACTTCAGCTGAAGATTAGCTCATTTTGGTTAATTTATGTCATTTTAACTATGCAAACTGTCATTCGGACAACCTATTTAAATTGTCATTCGGCCACCCCTTTCAGACCTACAGTTCAGTCTATCATTCAGCCCATAGTTTCGTCTTTAGTGTTTTAATGTGTTTTGAGATTGTTTTCAGTTCTGTTTCTTTAATGTTTGAAGTATGCTTTGATTGAGATAGTTAGATGATAGTTCCATTTAACATTAAAGTTAAATTGGATTGTTTTAGGATATTTATTAAAATTTATCTTACTTCTTTTTCACCTTGAATATGTGTTAAGCTATTTTATGTTTTCTTTCTTGAGTTTGTTTCTGTTTCTCTTTACTGATATATTGTTTTGTGTTCATGCCTTTGGATTGATTTATCCATTTGCATGTACAATTCAATATTATATGTGTTATCCTTAGTATATTTTCAGGTTATTCCTTTTTCATTGTGTGATTACTGAAAGAGACTTGTAGGACAGAATTCAAAGATATCCCTATTAAGTTTTCTACTTCTTTCTTTTTATTTAGTTTTCATTATTAAGTTTTTTACTTGTTTCTTTTTATTTAATTTTCTTTATTAATTGTTATACTTGTTAATTATTTAGGTATTCCTTGCATCTTAGTTTCCTATTTGAAAAGTTAGTTGTTGATAGTATCATTTTCAGTTTAAAGTTATTTACTTATAAAATAAATTGTCAATTATTTAGTTTAATATTTTGTTCCAGTTTAATTACCTTAATAATTGAATTCTTAGGAGTTTGACTCGGTTTTTCATTTTGAAATATATTTTGATCTTTTGTTTGTTAGAATATTTCCATGACACCATAGGAACCCCTCTACCTTCACATATATTTTGTTTCAACTTTAAGCCTACCAACCCCGGTCGATAATTAAATATTAGGTGAATTAATCTAGACGTTATAACACCCAACATTTTGGCATAGTTGTCGGGGAGTTGTTCTATAAGGTAGATTAGAATTATTTATGAATTTTAGTAGTAGGTTGGTGGGGGGGGAGCAGTAAGACGAGAGGTAAGAACCTGCGCATTTGTTATAACAGGCATCCCCAAATCCAACAACAGTAGTAGCATATGTTTTCTTTAGTTTAATTTTTTTCATGAGAAGACTTAGAGATCCTCAGGGTAGATTTGTTAAGACAGGAAAAATTATTGAAATTCCTACTAACTTTTGTAGGGGATGTAATACCCCAACCACTAACTCAGCAAAAAGGTATTGAAAGATGCCTATAGGAAATATTTCTACCCTGAAACCTAAGGAGACTCTCTAAGGAGATCTTACCGGGGAAGCCATAAAAGGAGAAGGAACCTTGGAAAGAGGTCCTAAGGACCTCATTCACGAGGAAGTTCAAGACAATAAGCCATTATGAACCTCTAACCCTCCACTAGTATTGAATCCAAATAACACAACTTTTTCACTAGTAGGAGATCCGAACATCGTTGAATTTGTTGATCCTTCCCAAGTAAAATCTCTCTTTGGAACCTCTGTAGATCCAATCATTTTACAAATTGAAACTTCCACGTAGAACCTACTATCCCTCTAGGATTCAATAAAAAAATGGTTGATCAGAGGAAGATCTCTCCTGAAAAATAACATTGGGATGTCCCATTGTCACCTTGAAAGGAGCCTCCTAGGTATATTTACATTAAGAATCCAGCTTATATGGAGAGTCGGGGAGAAAATGAAGATCACAATGAAGTTAGAAATGATGAAGGAGAATGGGAAAATCGAACTGAGGCTACCTTCGGGTTCCCTATTATAGACACGATGCAGGATGTAACTATGAAAAACATCCCTCCTTCATCTTTACCTACTTTCTAAGGAAAAATTAACGAGCACCTGGACACATTCCTGTTCAAGTTTGATATCCTTTGTAGGAGCTATAACTATCTACAAGATGCTCACAAACTAAAACTCTTTCCTGCTACACTAAAATATTCCTCCTTGAGATGGTTCATGGGATTAGGAGAATTCACTATCAAGACTTGGAACGATATGAAAAATTCATTCTTGTGAAAATCTCAAGAGTATTGCAAAACTAAGGACTCTCGACATGATATATTCAAGATACAACAACTTGAATATGAGATCCTAGAGGATTATCTCGGAAGGTTTGTTTATACATTACATAAATCAAAATATAGCGACCTCTGAGAAGATGCAGTACGTACACTTTTTCTTAAGGGGATATCCGAGGACTTATTAGAAAGTATTAATCTCATGGAAGTTGGTGATATTTCTCATAAAAAATTTGCACAAATTGGTGGGATGTGTAATAATTATTCTAGAAGTAGGGGGAAAGTTGGGAAAAACTTTCAAGAGCCTTATAGTAGAAATGTAAGAGGAAAAATTCCTAGTTCAAGTGGAGTTACAAGAGTAGAGTTAGGAAACCTGTTGGAGAACTTCAAAACTGATATCTTATGAGCAATGGGTTCTCAAATGGATGCTTTACAAGCCAAGAAAAGGTAGGATGAAGAACGAGAAGGAATGAGCATATTTTTTCCAAGATGTAGGACCAAACATCCCCAAAGGGAATGTCCATTAAGCAACATCTTTGTATGTCACATGTGTACAAAAGAGCATTGAACAGATAATTGCCCATCTATGTCTGGGTTGCAAGCCATCTATAAGAGTGGGGATGTAGCTGAAACATCTAGAAGGCCTCCTTGGCAAACTAGAGACCAACCAGCATATCAGAACTTTCCACCACAACCTCCACTATATTACCCTCCATATCAACAACCTCAACAATGGAAAAATTCAAGTTGGAAGAATTGGCCACCCCAGTACCCTCCTCCTCAATTTCCACAACATCAATATTGGTCACAAGGGTGGAGAGGGCAACCATATCCTTAGTCACAACCTATCCCTACACCTAATCATTCTTATCCTTAGCATCAAACATATGTCCAGTGAATTTCACCTAGATTTGTACCTCCAATTCCTTTTATCATACAACAACCTCATCATTTTCAAAACACAAATCCTCTTCAACCGACATTATTACTTGTGCAACCGATACCCAACCCTAATAATAAACCAACTCAAGCTCTTAACAGCATTGAGTTGCAAACTCTTCCATCATACCTTATTTCGACTTTACCTGTCCATGAAATTCAATTACGACTGGGAAGATTTGTGAATGATAAACCCAAGCCATCAGTGATTAGTCATGAAGAAAATGAAGAAGAAGAGGATTCAAATGAACCCGCGAATGATGATATTTTGGAAGATGTGAACATTTCAAAGGTTCTAATACACACCCATCCTCCGCAAGAAACTATTAAGTAGCAAAGAGTTCCTCCATTTCTAGAAAGACTAGTGATATAAAAACCTGTAGTTCATCCGGAGTATAGCATTTTGAATGAATTAAAGAATATATGTATCAAAATCCCTTTATTACAAGCTATCAAAGACATACCAATATACAACAAGGTAATAAAGGAGCTATGTATTAAGTGCTCAGGGAAGAAGCAAAATGACCCTCTCACAATTCATTTTATAGGAGAGATGTCTGAATGTATGACAGATCAGTCCCAGATTGCAAAATATACAAATCTAGGAGCCCTAGTGGTGACTGTAATTATAAACAACACTGCCATATTAAATGCATTAATTGATTTAGGATCCTCCATCAACATGATGACCACCACAACCTTAGAAGTTTTAAATTTAGGACAATTTCTCCGACCTACTCCTTCCATCCTAGAACTAGCAGACCGTACTACAGTAAAACCTGCTGGAGTCCTAGATGACATTGTCGTATCAGTAACCTCATGGGAATGCCCTGTCGACTTTATGGTCGTAGAATCAATGGATCCTTATAAATTGCATCCTATTATCTTGGGAAGACCATGGTTAGCTACCGCAAATGCTTTTATAGGATGTAGGGATGGAGAGATGACTATTTCCAATGGGTTGTCTACACGGAGACTTATTTTATACCCCCCAACACAACCAATAAATGAAAAATCATGGTGGTTAAATTGTTCTTTCGGGGACAAGGACTTTGATGACCTCTCCCTTCCTAATTATTTCTCCTGGGCATTTCAAGAGCAGACCACTGAGAATGTATTAAATCAGTTTGTTTCTTCAACAACTTGTACATATTTTCCTCAGTCTTTTGCTCAATTTGATCATATTTTTGGAGATAAGTTTCAAGAGAATATGGATCTTTCAATGTTTACAGAGACACCTTGTGTCTGCACGATTGAAGAGCATATAGGACCCTATACCATACCTTTTGAGTTGGCCCTGAAAAAGTTCTACATATAAATGCAGGATTAAGTGAAAACCAACAAGCACAGCTGCTTAAAGTTCTTAAGAAACAAGGTGGAGCATTTGCATGGGAATACACTGATATGAAAAGTATACACCTTGACACCTGTATTCACCATATTTATATGGATCCAAGCATGTCACCTGTAAGGCAACCACAGAGGAGGATGAATCCTGCTCTAAAGGACATAGTAAAACAAGAATTACAAAAACTCCTCACTATTGGTTTCATCTATCCTATCTCCGATAGTAAATGGGTATCTCCTTTAGTAGTATTCCCAAAGAAATTCATAGGGAAATGGCACATTTGTGTTGATTTTAGGGAGCTAAACAAATATACACTTAAAGACTACTTTCCTTTACCTTTTATTGATCAAGTGTTAGATACCCTGTCAGGTAAACAATATTTTTCCTTTTTTGAAAGATATAGTGGTTACAACCAGATTTTAATAGCACCAGAAGATTAATATAAGACCACTTTTACATGCCCTTGGGGAACATATGCTTATCGAGTCTTTCCATTTGGCGTATGCAATGCACCTGCCACTTTTCAGCGAGCAGTCTTAGGAATCTTTTATGATCTTATACATGACTGTGTGGAGGTATACATGGATGATTTTACGGCCTATGGTAATACTTTTCAAGAATCTCTTGACAACCTCGAGAAGGTCTTGATATGATGTCAAGAAACAAATTTATCCCTCAGTCATGAAAAATGTAAAATGTTACTAACAGAAGGTATAGTTTTACGACACCATGTTTCCACCCAAGGAATTAAGGTATATCCTACGAAGATCGAAGTAATTGTTGGCCTTCCCTCTCCCAAAACTCAAAAAGAGGTGAGAATATTTCTTGGTTATGTAGGCTATTACCATCGGCTTATTGAAAATTTCACTAAAATAGCTGCACCAATGTTTAAATTGCTTACAAAGGACGTAGAATTCTAGTGGACAGAATCTTGTCAAAATGCTTTTGAAATCCTAAAAGCTAAACTATCGGTGGCACCAATACTCAGGGGTCCCGATTGGTCCCTTCCTTTTCATATATCCATCGATGCCTCTAATACGGCCATAGGAGGAGTCCTCAGCCAAAAAGAGGGACACGCACCTTATGCCATTTATTTTATTAGTAAGAATTTGACTCCTGCTGAACTTAATTACACTGTAACCAAAAAATAATTTTTGGCGATAGTTTATTCTATTAATAAATTTCGCAATTACATTATAGGTTATGAATTTTTTGTGCATACCAATCACTCCACCATTAGACTTCTAATGAATAAACCAATTACCAATGGTAGAGTGACCCGGTGGCTTCTTCCATTGCAAGAATTTAACATTACTGTCATTGACCGACCTGGTAAAGAAAATATAGTAGCAGATTTCCTTTCTCGTATTTAACATGAAGATGGTACTAAACCAGTTGACGACAATTTTCCTGACGAACATCTATTTGCTACATCTGTTGAGATCCCTTGGTTTACAGATATTTCCAATAAATTAGCAACTTGGAAAATACCAAACCATTTGTCGCCACATGAGAAGCGTCGTATTATAGTCCAAAGTCCCAATTATTCTTGGGTTGATAACGATCTCTTCTGCACTGGTCTAGATCTTATTATTTGACGATGCATGCGAGAGGATGAAATGACAGACATCCTCCATGCATGCCATGATGGACCATGTGGAGGACATTTTTCTGATAAGAGGACGACATACAAAGTATTACATTCTGGTTATTATTGGCCAATCATTTTTAAGGATGCTGCCAAATATGTCAAAGGATGCGATAGTTGCCAAATAATGGGTAGACCTACGTCATTTGATCAGATTCCCCTACAACCCCAAGTCATGATTGAACCCTTTGAGAAATGGGCTCTTGATTTTGTAGGACCAATTTCTCCCATGTCTCTAAAAAATAAATATATCCTAGTTTGCACGGACTATGTCACCAAATGGGTAGAAGTTAAATCTTTGTTTAGAGCTACAAAGAAATCAGTGTTAGAATTTATATATGAAGAAATATTCACCCGGTTTGGTGTACCTAGAGAAATTGTCACATATCAAGGTACTCAATTTACTTCTAAATTAATGAAAGAACTTACTATGAAATATGGCATCCGACATTGCAAATATTCACCTTATCACCCTCAGGCTAATGGTCAGGTAGAATCGACTAATAAAGTATTAGAAGCCATTTTAACCAAAACCATTCACTTACATCGTAAGGATTGGGCAGATAGACTCCTAGAGGATTTATGGGCCTATAAGATAACATGGAGAAACACTACCAGACATACCCCCTATGAGTTAGTGTATGGAAAACAAGTCCTTTTACCTATTGAATTTCAAGTTAAAACCTTTCATATGGCAGCACAATTAGGCATGAATTTGGATGAAGCACAGAAACAATGAATATTACAGATTAATGAGTTAGACGAGATTAGACAAGATGCACTCCAAAGAACCATGCTAATACAGAATCAACGAAAGACATGGCATGATAAATTTATTAACAAAAAAGCAGTTTAATATTGGAGATTGGGCACTACTATTCGACTCACGGCTTTAAAATTTCAAAGGAAAGTTAACTACCCATTGGATGGGCCCATACGAAGTAGTTATAGCTTTTGACAATGGGTCAGTAAAAATTAAAACAATTGATGGCTCACAAATTTTCTTTGTAGTAAATGGACATAGACTCAGATTCTATCGCCAACCGACATCTAAACAAGATTTTATACGAATTGTTTTGCAGCATAATTAAATGGAATTAGTCAAAGGGGAAGCTATTCCTCCTCCTCCTGATATTTAAAAATTATTTTGGGTTATTATCATTTGTATATATGTTAAATGTGTGTTCTTTGAATAAATAAGAGTCATTTCTAATAGATTGTTTACAAGGGACTCTTTTTCTTTTTTTATTATATATGTCTTCATGAATAAATTAAATCATCTAACAAGTGGTTTTGCAGTTTGATTACAAGTATTCGATCTCTATAAGCAGCTCATGGAGTATTACTTGGAAAACGGAAGTATGTTAAAACACTCATCAGGTATCTTAACTTTTCTTGGGGTAGTTTTGAAATTTGCAACTTATAGTGAAAATTAAAAAAAATTACAATCCTTTGTATATCATTCTTAACTAGCTCTTCTATGATTCATATGGTTTTTGGTATTTTGATTCAGACATGTATATTTATGATTTTATCTTTTGAACAGATGCTTGACAGACCTACCTTCATTATCATATTTTTCACACTCTCATCTTACATCTATGGATTACTAGTTCATCCTATGCTTGTTATCAAAACTTGTCTCTCATGTATTTTGGTGATAATTCGAGAGTAAGTGGAATTTTTATCTGTGGGGAACATTACTTTTATTTTATGAAGAAGAAGGACGGTATGGTTAAAGAACAAATTTAAGTTATTCTCTTCTGACATGATCTATGGTTAAGGCCATTATGAAATTACTTATAAGTTTATTTTACAAAAATTGAATTATGTGTTTAGCAGGACTTAACACGCTCTAGTACCAATCGACTTCCATATATTTAATATCATTATACAAGGCAAGCCTGTCGGGGTACTGAATAGGCCTGCTAGCAGTGGGTCAATGCTAAGTAAAAACTTAAAACACAAAATCTTAATAAATGCAAGTAAACCCGTCAGGGTACTGAACATGTTCACTAGCAGCGGGACTATGCTTGCATGGTACCAAGGTAAACCTGCCGGGGTACTAAACATGCCTACTGGAAGCAGGGAAATACCTAGTAAAAGAGATCTGGTTAATGCACTACTATGCACATAGTTCGTAAAACAATGATAATATAAAGAAAAAATTTAGAATTTATGAATAAACATGTCACGGCCAATTGTTTAACATATCATTTGAGAATGGCTGTAATTTGGGCTTGACCCTTCCCATCTAATTCAACAATTACCTAGGATGTCTTTATCCTAGAAATGGGACCCATAGCTGTAAATCTCACATACTCCGGGTTAAACTTAAATATTTTCTGATGACAGTATATCTTTAAAATAAGGCATAGATGACTAGTTTTTCATTTGGCATTATTTTGGTTAAATTATTATCATTCAAGCGGTATTTCTAGGCATTGTTATATTTTTCATGGATATACATATTTGAATCATTTCCATTTATTGATTAGTTTTTGTTTTTCTTACAAACTAATAAACAGCATGATAGAACTCTTTAATTTTTATTTTCTAAAACAATCAATTCTCCTCTCTTTTATGGCTTGAGGACACGCCATATCTTTGGTTTGGGGGAAAGGATTGGGAAAAATTAGATTGTTTTTTATTTTTCATTATTTCTGATAGATCTATTTATCTCTGACAAATTGTAAGTGTTTTCAAGATAATATAAGCAATGGAACTTGGTTATAGCATGAATCATATTTTTACAACAAAATTAATATGGAGAACTATATGAAGAATCGAATGCAGCTCCAAATGAAATACCAAATGACGATCTAAATAAAACATTGTGATATCATAACACTTAAGATTAATATTTGCTCACCAAATTTTGTTTTTTCTGGAAAATATTTTTTTACCTCCATGTGGATGCTTAGAAAGTTTTCTTATCATTTCATTATTGATAACCTTATTCTCTTACCCAATCATGCATGTAAACTATCAAATGACCAATTTTCTTGTTAATCAATATTATCGTAAATATGATTTATGCCTTCATGTCATATGTTCAACCTGTCCAAAGTTTTTACTTTGGACATGGTTGAATTAATTTTAGACCTTATGAACTTACTCATTTATGTATATGCCCATTGCTGGATCATGTCTCAAAATTCGCTATGACAGTGTGATCTGTTATCTTTCTTTTTGCTCAGTGGGACCTGGCATTTCTCCGATTTGAGGGAATGTTGATCCTAGATTTATTATCATTTTTGGCAGTTAAAATACTTATTTAAACATATGTTTTATTATTTTTTTGCATATTTTATGCCACGCAAATCACTATTCAGCCCAGGTATGAATGTATTTAAGGTTTATATAAAATCCATTTATTATTATCATTTTATGATTTTATTGATTAAAATTGACATTATTGAAGCGCATTTGATATATTAATTGATATGTACATTTGTTTGCAGGTTATATAATCTTTTTGGGACAAATTAACAATAAACACACATTCAGCTAGCCATGCGCATAGCACGTCCACCTCGTCATCCAGCTCGTTGCATGATATTCATTGGTAGGTTTCTAGGCATTTAAATATTGTTACTACAGACCATAGTCATTAAGCGCACCAACAAATAGACATTGCACTCATTTTAGATCTGTGCCTGCATATCCAACTCACACTCCATCTCGCTGTTCAACTTTCCATCCAAATGGCTAACCAGACTATGCATCATTGATAACCAATTCCAGGCATTAAAATGTGAAACATCCTACAAACTATTTACTGTCCAGATGTTCAAATGATGTAGAAGCTCGCTTCTAGATGATCCACCATCCTGCAGCCTCCTTCATTGACACCTCACCAACAGTCCACATGTTGGGTTGATGCATTTAACCTGCGTCCTAGAAGACTCGTCGTGCGCTCTCCTCTGTCCAACACTATTCCACCTGCTACGCTAAGGAAGGAGCCATGCACCACATCTGAGAACCATTTGCGATGGAGAGGGATCATGTGCGTTACACCGTCCAATGAAGAGAGCGAACGCACGCTGAAGGAGGAAGATCCTGTGCATTGGAGTTTTACTAATTAAACTCTTTATGGATTGACTAAATTTAGAGAGCATTCAACCACTAAAGGGTCAAATTGCTCATCCCTATAAAACAATATATATACCAGCCTCTGTGAAAGAGCTCAGTTAGCTAGCGAATTTTACCAGCTTATGCTTTGATTTGTGTTCTTAAGCACACTGTATTTATGTTCCATCGTTTTAATAAAGAGTTGTATGCTTTGCTGTTGATGATTGCGTTTGAGTAAGCGTTACCTAGGAATCACCCCTGATTGTTAAGAGGGCCCCTCATTAAGCAAAGGTTTCTTTTCTTTTCTTGTTTATTTCTTTCATCTTTTCTGTTGTAGTTAGTTTAATTTATAGTTTTTTTTATTATTTCATTTTCCTGTAATGCAATTTTATTTCTGTAGTTAGATAGTTAACTGCATGCATAGTTTGTTTTAATTTGCTTTCAATAATTTTATCTCCTGCATTACTGTTCAGTTTATTTACGAGCAAATAGAATAGATTGCTTTTAAATAGATTCAGCTCTGTTTATTTCCTTTTTGTTATAAATTATGTAATATGAATTTCAGTTTGTTTATTAGCACGCAATGGTCTCTTTATTTTCATGAATTTGTTTAAGTTTATTTCACTGTCAAATTGTCCTAATAAGTAGGTTTACTTATTGCCTTTATGCATTAGATTTACATCTGCACAAGTATTTCAGCTGAAGATTAACTCATTTAGGTTAATTTTTTTCATTTTAACTGTGTAGACTACCATTTAGACAACCTGTTTAAACTGTCATTCGGCCACCCCTTTCAGACCTACCGTTTAGTCTTTCATTCAGCCCATAGATTCGTTTTTAGTGTTTTTAATGTGTTTTGAGATTGTTTTCAGTTTGTTTCTTTAATGTTTGAAGTATGCTTTGATTGAGATAGTTAGATGATAGTTCCATTTAACATTAAAGTTAAATTGGATTGTTTTAGGATATTTATTAAAAGTTACCTTACTTCTTTTCACCTTGAATATGTGTTAAGCTATTTTATGTTTTGTTTCTTGAGTTTGTTTCTGATTTCTCTTTACTAATATATTGTTTTGTGTTCATGCCTTTGGATTGATTTATCCATTTGCATGTAAAATTTAGTATTATATGCGTTATCCTTAGTATGTTTTCAGGTTATTCCTTTTTCATTGTGTGATTATTGAAAGAGACTTGTAAGACAGAATTCAAAGATATCACTATTAAGTTTTCTACTTGTTTCTTTTTATTTAGTTTTCTTTATTAAGTTTTCTACTTGTTTCTTTTTATTTAGTTTTCTTTATTAAGTTTTCTAGTTGTTTCTTTTTATTTAATTTTATTTATTAAGTTTTCTACTTGCTTATTAGTTGGGTCTTCCTTGCATCTTAGTTTCCTATTTGAAAAGTTAGTTGTTGATAGTATCATTTTCAGTTTAAAGTTATTTACTTATAAAATAAATTGTCAATTATNAATTCTAATAGGAGTTTGACTCGGTTTTTCATTTTGAAAGATATTTTGATCTTTTGTTTGTTGTAATATTTCCATGACACCATAGGAACCCCTCTACCTTTGCATATATTTTGTCTCAACTCTAAGCCTACCAACCCCGGTCAATAATTAAATATTACGTGAATTAATCTAGACGTTATAACACCCAACAGTGACTCCTTCTCCTGCTGCTCCAAAAGTGTATGAGATCCCTCATATCTCACCTCCTCACATAGCTGATCTAGAAGAATCCATTCAAATCTCTGTGTGTGAAGAAAAACACTCTTCCTATTCTTTGCAAAAATTCTCCAGTAATTCTTTAAATTTTGTGCATAGTTTACCGGTAACTGTTTCCGAAACGGTAGAGGAATTTGATTTCTCTATCTATAATGATGTTGCTGGTGTGCATATTAGTAATATTAGTGATATTCTGGAAATAATATCATATTATAAGAATGATCCATTCACTCTCATTAATCTAGAGCTTCCAGTAAATTCCTACAGGATTACATGCACCAAAAATCAGAATTTTGAAGGAGAAAATTGTGCATCTACCGTCTCGGTGGAGAAAAGTTTTGGATCTAATATGAATCTTTTTGGTTATGATTTATTTTCTGATCTAATAATATGTTATTCAGGTTTCAAGATTTAAGAGCTCTCAGTATTGCTTATAACTGGTTTCACCAATTTTGGTGTGACAAATCAAGCACCGCAAGTCTCTTTCAATTTTGTTGTTTCGGATTCGATGTTAGTTCTTTCTTATGAATTTGCTGATATCATATTTTGTGAATTATTGGATATTTATGAAGCTATATTAGATTATGGATCTCAAGCATTTGCTCTCCATAGTCCCAAGGCTTCTCTACCTTTGGTCACATGCTCATCTCCTCACAGAACAAGTAAAGAGGGAGACATTCTACATCTACCTGGACACTTGTTCCTAACACTTGGGGTTGATTTTACCAATCATGGTTTTCTATTCAAGGCTGCAATATATCAGTTGCTTGGTTGTTCCTCACATGATTCAAATTCTCAAGCACCTTTTCTCTCTCTTCAGATGATTTCAGATGCTCTAAATGGGTCCAGTTTTCACCATGCAACTGTTTATATTTCTGATTTAGTTGAGTGCATTGTTCTTCTTCCAAAGAGGAAGATTCCTCTAGACATAAGAACGTTTTTTGGATTCATGGGTTCACCAACACAGAAGAACCAAGATAATGCTAGTGCATAGTAGCAGCAAACATTTTCACAAGTTTTTTCAAAATTTGTATTTCTGCTTATTTTGAGGGGGGGGGGTTTCCCATGAGGTTTTCCCCTATTTCATCGGTTGTACTAAGCAGCATTATTTATTTCAGATTGTATTTGGGTGACCTATGGTCTTGTTACCAGGTCCCACATTTGTCCAAGTTAGGATTCAGGGGGGGTGTTAGGATTATTAATCCTCCCTTGACCATACTTTCTATTGGATTATATTTGCCTAACTTAGGAACCTTAATTCATTATTTGGGTCCACTAGTACCATTGGGTCCACTTGGCTTAATGGGGCCACCTAGATTAGTTACTAGAGTGTGGGGGACAGTGCTAGAGGTTAATTGTCACTTACTGCATGTGCATGCATTAGTTTTGGCGCCTCTTAGACCAATCCATACATTTTAGGAGCAATTGGGAGTCTCAACACCAACCTCCATCAGTTAAGTGGAGTTGGAACTAGTTAGTCTTAGTTAGCCCCTAGTTACATTCAGTTACTTCATAATCAGTTAGTTAGCACTAGAAATGCATGGATAATGCATGGCTGCATGGGGAGGAGTGATTTTCCTACCTAGCACACTTAGTTGCACTGAGTTAACTAGTTGTAACTAATTGATTGAGTTGTTGAACATCAAGGAGTTGATCTTTGGACTCAGACTTTGTCAGTTACTTCACAATCAGTTAGTTAGCACTAGTAATGCATGGATGCATGGGGAGGAGCATTTTTCCTACCTAACACACTCAGTTGCACTAAGTTAACTATCTTACACTGATTGATTGAGTTATTGGACATTAGGGAGTTGATCTGTTGGACTCCAATATTGATTGAGAGACCATGAGTTAGAGATTTAGTTAGATACAATCAGATCCACTTGGTAGATTTGAACTGCTTCCTAATGCATTCAAATTCTTCCTATTTGTAACCTACTGTACATTGGATTTATTATGATGAATATACTATAAATTCCTTAGCAATACTTGTCTATTTCCTATGTGGTTTGTTTTTCTTAGTTTGTATGTTCATTTTCCATTCAATTACTGCAAACATTATCAGAACTCTATGCTTGAATATCTAAATGGCATTCAAATTCTAATACCCTTTTCATGGACCCCTCTCCATCTCTTATATACTATTTTGAAGAGTTAGCGACAAATAGGGATTAGTTACTACCAAAGAAGCAATTCAAAAACCACCCAAACCACCCCAACTTCGATATTTTCCAACTTTTTGATTTTTTTTACCATTATAGGACATACACGTAGGTTTCCTTAAGCAAATTCATGAGTGAAACGTAGGTTTCCTTAAGAAAACTCACGAGTGGGTCAAAAAACCCATTTTTTTTGTATTTCCAAGCATTTTCATGGGTTGCTGCCTTCTGGAAAGTCTTTCCTTAGTTCTATAAATTTCCAATGGTCTATAAAATAGGTTAAATGGAATTACAGAACTCCATATATGTCTCCTTGATTCACAGGTGTCCTTTGAGTGACTAGTAGTAACTTTTCTAAAGTGTTATCATGGAAGTGTCATCATGCGACAAAAACATGTAAAAGTTGTCACAGACAAAGAAGTGTCATTTTTTCCTATAACACACCTTGTCCATACCCTATCTACATAAATCAGTGAATATTTACATATAAAATGAATAAAAAATACTAAATTAGTGACCAATAAATGAGAGATAAGTGACCAACAAATGGGAGATAAGCGACCAAACAAATTACCAAAATTTGCATATAAATGACCAAATGTCAGTTTTGGTGGCTAATTTTTGGTCTCTTATCATGCGATAAAAAATGTGGTCACATTTAGTTTGGTCATTTATAGTTGTCTTGTGATCATTAATTGTGACAATTAATGACTAAATATGTGACCAAATTAATGACCAAATATATGACCAGATTAATCACCAAATATATGACCAGATTAATGACCAAATATATGGCCAAATTAATGACCAGACAACAAGCTATAAATGACCAAACTAAATATGACCACATTTCCTGTCGTGTGATAAGAGACTGAAATTTAGCCACTAATGATCGCCATATCAAGAGTGGTCATTTATATGTGTATTTTGGTCACTTATCTCTCATTATGTACTAGTGTATAGTTACATTATTGTAAGCAGATAAAGAACCAAGTAGTTAGTTAAATGCTTACAATCAATTTTTATGATGTTTGGATTCCACAATGTAATTTTTCCAACATAAATTCCTAGCAAGCTTATACTTCTAAAATGTATGGAATACTTGCATAGTGAAAATCAACTAGGATACTTATCTCCATTAACAATGTTCAAGGATGAATTATTAAAATTCTTAGTAAATATATAGTAATGGATCTTATAAATACATAAGATGTTACATTGTAGTCAAAACATGTAAACACAGTTAAAATAAGAGGAAAAAAAGACATATTTAACATTGGAGCTAAATAGAGCATCCAATTTGACTCATCTCTTTAGTTAACTATTACCTTTTAGTATCCTCTAAATCCATCCCATAACTAATAAGTTTTTTCTCTAGTGGTATTTTTATCTCATAATTCATACTCTATGAATGACATCAAAGCTTGTAAATTAGTATCACTCTTGAAAATGGACAAAAACACCTTGTACAATTAGGCTTTCCACATGCTCTCTTCTTCCTTCACTCTATTGCAAGTAGCATAGTGTAAGTTTTTTCAATAAGCTAGTACATATTGGGTATATCAAGGAAATGATGTTAGACTCAGTTCTACAATATAAAAACAATCTATCAGTGACAATATTGTCATAGTAATTGTTGCAAACCATAAGTGACCATATTATCCAATTTTAGAAAATAAAACATGATTTTATAGAAGTTTGAAGGCTACCAAATAAGCAATCAATTTTGTACTATTTAATCACAACAAAAATAATTAACCATTTCTATGCCACAAATAAAAACATACAATATTAAAAGGACACTAAATGATCAAACACTTATACACGCACACATGCGCGTGTATCTAAGACTCTTTTGAATTACAAATTATGGTATTAGAGGACTTATTAATCCTTGTAGAAACTTACAAATGTTTCATGGATCTTGATTAGTTTTAGTAGTTTTAATAAATTTAACGTTATTTTTGCATCTAATGGTAGACAGTGAGTGATCAATTTCCTCATGCAATAGTATCGTAACTCAATTGTTTCATGTATTCACCCTAGGACTTTATTGTTTTGCGATTCTAGGTAAAGCTCTCTGTGTTTTTCAACTCCAAGCAATGTGTTTATCAAGCAATCTGTGTAGCAAGTTATCAATGTTCATTTATTTTAATCAAATGGGTGAGAAAAAATGAAATGATAAAATACAAGATGGTTTACTGATGGAAATATAGGAAATTAAGGGAGTCATTCCAATTCCTTTCCCTTGTTTCACATACACCCTTGTCCTGACACCCAATAATTCAAATTAGATAAGTGCCAACAATTCTATCCCAAGACCAATGTTTGAAAGGAAAATACTTTTTCCACTCAAAACGTAAGTATAAAGAAAACCCCTTGAACTTTTAGCAAAAATCACATTTCCAGAACAAAACCCTAATGTTAGTTCACTTGTGTTAAGATAAAAAGTTGACCACAAGAGGTGAGGGAAAACATGACCAATAAAAAATAAAAAGAGAAAGAATGGGTTTGTTCAACTATCAACCGACATTGGTAGGAATAAACAAAGGAAGGGAACCTTGTTGTATGCACATTTTGCACATAAAACCCTAGATATTGTAGCATTATGATACCCAGTAGTGGAAAAGTAAAAACAAAAATGGATTCAATAGTTTAATATGTGAGATTTGTTTTGGCACAAAAAACAATAGAATTTTGAAGATCTATAACTATTGTTTGTTATGGCCAGCAATGAACTGTGGATGGAAATTTGTGGTTATACAAAAAGGTTATCTTCACTCCATTCCATTTTGTAAATTTCAAATAGAAATGTGTCGAATGATGGGTTAATTTTGGACATGATTTTACCAATTATTAACACTCCTAGGAAAACTTGAGACAATAAACAACAACAATGAGCATCCTAATCAACTCGAGAAGAAAATATGATTTATTTCCATGCACATTTGGTCATGGATAAGGATTGTTCTAGGTGGTTAATCCAATTCCCAACCCTATTTGAATGTCATAAAAAAGGGAGAAAGCATTATGGGAAGTAGATGGAAATGACTCCTTACAAAAAGGAATGCAAGGTCAAATGGCGACTTCTTGGGAAAAAAACTACTCACTATCACAAAAGGGTCAGGTCTCCACAATGGTGAGCTCATGTATGACCTTCAACCTACTTTTCCTATCCTCTATGGCTGCAAATATATTGGGAATGATGGAAAATATGTGAGTGGAGAGCCTTGAAGTTTTTCTCTATTATAGTTCTTTAACTCACAATTTTTTTATGAGTTTTTTTTATTAAATTAAATTGAGTGTTGGAAAAATCTTTATTGATGTCTCATGGATGAAATTGGTGACTTTAGAAACTCATATGGAATTCTATATTTATTTAAAAAGAAGTAGTTACCATGGGTTGTGAGCTCAGATTCACTATGAGTTTATTGATGTTTAATGATTTAAAGTGGTAGTTATTATGATAGAATGAGTGATTGGTTATTTCATTCTTATTCTTATTTTGTGTACTAGCATAGTCTCTTAATTTTGACCTATCATTTCCTATCAACTTTCACTACACAAAAATTAAGTGGTTGTGTTAGTGTATATATCTGCAATCCCTAGTCTCCTTATAGAGAAGCCTATAAGAGGCATGAAAATTCTTACATGTCCATGAAAATAGAAGAGGCATGAGACTTCTTACTTTTCCATGAAAATAGGAGGCATGGGATTGCTTAGGTGTCCATGAAAATGAAGATAATAGGACTATCACTACTCGCAATCTCGATGATCCTAGGTAAACCATTAAATGAAAAGTTCTTTTCGCATTTATCATGATCACAAGGGGACCAATAATACTAGAAAGATAGTTGTATATGAGGAGGAATGAAAAAAACAAGGTGAATATTGCATGTTCCCATACTGACTCACTCAATATACAAAATTCTCAATATTAATATTTAATCCATATCCAACTACTTGCCAAACATTGCAAAAGGCCTCTTAGATGCTCTCAAATTTGGTGGCACTATTTTGAAAATTTTTGTGACCATTAATCAATTAATTTCTAGGGTTCAAATCATTATAAACTAAGCCTATTAGGCATTGGTTGTGCATTTCAATATCTTTAGGTGGCATTAGATTATAGTATTGTCGAATCAATTTATCTTTTGAGTACTCATTCTAATAAAATTTACACAGATAGACACTTTGGTATATGCAAATGTAGCCATGATCGTGAAGATATATTATGTTATTATATTCTTTAATATCGCACATTCTTGTCTTAGCTATAATGGCTCTTAGTTATGTCACCTCATCATATCATATTATTTTAATTGTTGTGTTTTGATCTAATGTTATATCTCTTTCTTATTGAAATTTTAAATGTGTAGATGGGATAGCGAGAGGTTGTTGCATTTCTATCCAATGTTGATCAAGATGGTGCCCAGATTAGAGCTAGTCCACTTGGTAGTTACAATGGCTTCCAAGGATGCCTCACCTACTAAGCATGTGGATGTGCCATTCCAGAAAAACTATGTACCCACTACTTGGGATTATGATCATATAAAGCACATTAGTGGGGGAATGAGGTTCAATTTTATCTTGACAAATAAATAGGTAAAGCCTAGGTATTTCAAAATTGATTACTTCACATTTATAGCATTTTTAGTTAAGTAGTTGCATTATATTTTTATCAAATGGGTTTTTTTAATCAAAATCTAAGCTCATAATCATTTTGAAGATAATTATCAACATTATAATGAAGTATTATTTATTAGTAATATTAGGTTTAATAAGAACTTTAAAAGTTTAGAGAGTTCAAATGGGATTTCTACATTGAGCATGAAGCTTCACTATTAATTTTTATGGTTTTTTTGGGTAGGTACTAGATTCCAATCCAAAGGTAGCTACTTGTTTGGACATTTTAGTATGCATATAAATATGGTTCCTAGGTACTTTGAAGAAGTTGTGACTATTTTATTTGTAAGAATTTTTTTTGGTTTTGTATCCTTGTTAACTATTTGTTTTCTAATCTAGCTGGCATTAAGTTTACAAGAGGGTTATTCCTTCATCATAACATGTATTTGATCATAATAAGTTCTTATTGATATATACTTGTCCATGTCCTTAGAAATAGTGGTTTATTGTGCTTGTTTGAACAAGTATCCTCCCGGAACTCTAAGAATGACGGAATAGAATTTGAGTTATTGGTAAATAGGTCTAGATAGCCTTAAATTCTATAAACTAATGTTTTCAATGAAGTAAAGAGGGACAGAGAGAAACACGCATACCTATGGTTTGACCCAATTTTTTTTTTATCATTCCTACACTGTCCTTTGGAACATACATTAGATTGTGTAAGTTCACCAAATAACAAGTCATAACAAGCTATAAATGTTTGGTGCTAGTTAACCTACAATTTTAACTAATATTGGATTTGAATTTGAAATTCTTTCTGGATGATGTCCCTATCGAAATTTTCAAGAACAAAAAGGATTTTTCAAGAAAAATAATGATTTAGGAATGAGGTATCCATTCAGCTATCCCATGAAAATATACTTGAGCATGTGGAATGTTGATGACTATTCCATAAGGGGTGGGTTAGAGAAGATAGATTATAACAAGGTGCCCTTTGTTGCATCATACAAGGGATTTCACATTAATGGGTGTGAAACCTCTATGCCTCATTTTTCCTTCTTAAGTTTAGGTCATCGATGATGGGATCAGAAGGCCTTCGATGAACTTGATGGAATGGAATGGATGAAACTAAAGTGGGTTCATGACAAGTATACCATGTACAATTATTTCATTGACATAGTCATGTATCTTTCAATGTCTCTAGAGTGTGCCAGAGACCATGGAATTTAATAACAAAATTTTGGGACTCATGTATATATAAATAGTTATATTTATGTTCTATATTCTATGCTTCTTCATGGAGGAAACTAAAGTTGGTTCATGACAAGTACAACATCTACAACTACTACATTGATAGAGTGAGGTATTTTGCAATGTCTCTAGAGTGTGCAAGAGACCATGACATCTAATAGTAGCCTCTTGGTATCTATTAGAAATATTGACAACGTCTTTGTTATGGAAAAAATGTCCTCTAGATTTAGATACATGTGGATAAATACTCTCTAGATTTTGAGAATCTACTCCAACTTCCAAAATATTGGCATGGATTCCTCTGCACCATATGCTAAGTACTACCAAAAAAGTGTAGGCCACAATCCTCACCACTACATGAAATGTCACATAAGATATTAGGCAATCGTAGGCCACATCATCGTGTAGGTAGTCAAATGCATAACCTAACAGGGAAAAGGTAAATATAAGACCCATGACCAACACAACAAATCTCCTCAGAAACCTCTAGGAAACAAAGTGTCTTGCATCTCATTATCTATTTTTGAGGTGTTAAACCCACTAGAGAAATAAAATTAATGTGATGGATGGGGTTGTTAGCCGATGATGATTCAAATCAAACAACTAACTGCCCCAATCCCAATGCGGATAACTAAAGTATAGTTGTAGGTAACCACATGTACTTGAGTTATGCAGGCTTCGTTCTCTAGTGTACCCCCCAAAGCATAATTTTATGATATTTTTTATTATCTATTACTTGGAATAGTGCCAATAATTTTGACAAAGTTTTGTAGACTACATTGGACATCTTTTTTATTACATTGTGTGTATTCCACTTTATGACCTTATGACAATGCCCAATTATTTTGCCACCCTTTTTATACTAGTTGTTAAAATTACAGATTCTTACAATATATGGAATATAATCAGAATTTTCAAATTTAAGACAACTTAGAATCCTTAAATAGCTCAAGGGATGCTAAAAGCCACTCAATCAAGAACCACAATTGTACCAAATAGTTTGAACAATTGATTTTCCTGCAACATTCAATGTTTTTAGGTTGCAATCTTTATACCAAATCTGGAAAATTCACAATAGAATTTAAATAAGTATGAAAATCATGGTATTTCCTATAAATGCTCTCACAAGGTCAATATTATGGAAAATATGCCCTTGAGATTCAGACAAATGTGGAAAAATTCTCTCTCAATTTTGAGCATCTACATGAGCAACTAGACTAATGGGGCTCCCTTTACACAATAACCCAAGTAGAATAAAAAATTCTAAGTCACAATCATCGTCACCATCTCAAATTTCCCATTAGGAATCATTCCATCATAGGCTCCATCGTTATGCATGCAAGTAGGTAGGTGCATAACCAAAAGGACTAAAGCTAGACCTAGACCTGTGGCCTAAATGAAAAATCTATGTTGTTGCCTATAGATGACAAATTGCCTTCATCTTGTTAGCCATTTTTCAAGTTGCTAATCCATAGGAGGAACATAATTAAGATGATTGACCGTGATCATTAGTTGTTGATGAGACAACTTGGATGATTGATTGGCCCAAGCCCAAGGCTGATAACCCTAACACAACTATAATAGCCACATGTTCTTGAGTTATGCTTATGTCTTTTACCAATGCAACTCCCAAAGCATATTTTTATGACCATTTTCATTTTCTAGTACTTGGCATGGTGCCAACAATTGTAATAAATTTTGCTAGAATGCATTTTTTAGATGGCCAAGCCACCAAATTCCTTTCGATTTTACATAATCACAATTATCATCAAAAATCAATTTAAACTCACCATCTTCCTTTGTTATGATCTATTTATTTGGAGTTACCCAATTTAGTTTCATGCCTATGCCCACATTACTTTCTAGTTCATTTGCATGGACTTTGATAAAAACCTAAGTTTCAACACATCAAATTTATTATTATTGGGCATTGGATTACCTAGAGATGACAAAAAAATTACATTCAACATGAGTGGAAGTGGCAATTTCACATGTTTAATGTAAATGTAGTTTCATTGAAACCCTATTTTGGGGGTTTACATCAATTCTATACCAAGTCATATGGATGAAATTTGTCATAATCTTTGTACTATCCATTGTTATATTCTATTGCAAGTTAAAATTTGGACCATGAGCATCAAACACTTGCGACATGAAAGCCTCTTATTGTGTAGAGAGATTCTACATACCTAATCTTTTCTAGGTGGAACCCTATTGCTAGATTATATTCCCTTCATTCGTAGTAAATCATCATAAACCATTCCCTAACACAATATCCTTACAATCATCATTCAACCAAATTCATTCAATCAATACCCATTCTACTATTTCATGTGAGCACTCCCACATATGTGCAGGAATTATGTCATTGCTACTACAAAAAAAATTAGGTTATGATGGTTGTTACTATGTCCTTGATATAGAACATACTATCACAAGTGGTAAAGTTTCACTTGTCAATGATGAAACAACCTTCATTGTAAATAATTAGGGGCTTGGTCATTTCATTCATTCTCATGTCATCATATTTTTATTTAGGATATTTATGTGCGTGCCATTTGATATATCTTTCTTGAATGGTTTCTTCTGTGGTCATTGTAGTGAGAATTTAGAAGTAGTAATCTCTTGCAAGTCTACATGTTCAATAAAACATATGGAATAAATCTAGATCAACTATCAATTTTAATGCTACAATATCTCCTAATCAAGTGCAAATTCAAATTATTAATGTCTAAATTTATTACTACGTTGAACTCTCCCATGTTCAATATTCTTGATCAATTAACTCCCCTACTTTGTTGAATTATTTCCTCTACTTAGCTGTCATGATTCTCACTTCTTCATTAATCATAGGTGTATTCATTGTTTCTTCAAACTTTGTCAAAATAATCTCAAGGTCTCAAAAATGTACTAAATTGTTCATTATACATTCATTACATGAAAGAAAACTTTGACTCGCTATTCTAGCACTATCTTTGTGCAACTTGACTATACTAGACTCTCTAAAACTTTCTTAAATGCTCAAATGATAACTTTCTTATACTCCTAAGATAGTAAAGTCTCACTTATAGATATTTTAATAATATTGTTAATTAAAAACCAACTTTTTATAAAAAAAACCTCGAATATTAAGAATAGACTTACATCACATATTCAAATTATTTATTTTTCTAGTTAGGAAACAACTTAAAATAAATTTAGAATAGACTTACATTACACATTCAAATTAATTTTCTATTGACTCAATTGAATCAAGAGAAAACATGTCTTTTAACTAATTTTAATCGATTAATAGACTCCAACTATCAATTAACTTAAACTATCCTTCATGTATTCTTCAAGAGAGAAGATCCCTTGTACATTTAGATTCTTGGTAAATACGAAAATGAAAGGTAAAAGGAGGTACAACCGATCAACTGTCGTACATATCATTGTTCATTACAAGTGGACCAATCATTTTCATTAGTAGTTAACTTTTGTGTTAATTTCATGTCTCGATTCACTGAAACTCCAAAGTCTTGGAAAATAAGTACTCTTCACTCCATGTTGATTTCCAAAATCACTCCCATTCCTACATGCATTTTTTTAGGTCAAGAGAAGGAGGCCAATCAAGTCAAGTCAAGAATAGTAAGAAGGACAATCAAGTCAAAGATAGTTCTAGAACGAGACGCTCTCCAAGTCAACATCAACATCAAGTTGTCCATTTGGTCATCAAATCTCTCTCTATTGATGCATGCAATAGACACTAGATCCTCTCCCTACCTATTCGATGACTCAATAGTGAATTCTCGGAATAATTTACTCCGGTTGCCGTCTTTGACTTCTCACTTCACCAACAATATAATATAATATAATATAATATGATTTTTACCACAATTCACTTTGAAAAATTCTTAGCGACGAGAATACACCCATCGGTTTAGAAACTTATGGATTTAACTTACTTAGCTATGCATTTTATTTTGACAATTACATGAACAATATCGATTAATTGTGCATGCTGACTTTTATTATTAAACCTTATACAATTTGGTTGGTTTACATTCTTTGCCCATCGTAATTAATATGCTCACCCGTTTACACTTCAATCATCAAATAGTTATTTCATTTGGAAATTGTTTAGTGTGTAATCTTCATCTAAGTATTCTGAAATAGATATGTGTCCAACACATTGACTTGCATTATCTTTCTCTTAGTTGGTAAGTTTTGAATGCTGTACCCTTTTTGTGTCAATTATATTCTCCGGGTTATGCTCTTAAGAGTTTATTGATTTAGCAAGCCTTTACATTAACGTGACCAGCACATCACTTGGTTGTCATAACAACTCTCCACCTATTACTTTTGCATCTATTCATTGGTCATCTACTCCACGAATTTGATAGCATCTACTTGTTTTTATCTTTAAACTACGTACATCTTCCCATTGGTGTAGTATCCATGTGGTCGCCTTGTAACATGAAATTATCTCATTTTAGTTCATTGTATGGGGTCAGATTCATTTTCCACCACTCACTTACATGGTCACACAATCCAATAGGTAGGATCTTTAGCTATCATATAGTGAGCCAACCATCAACATTTGGTAATTTTGTTTTTCTAAATTTAAATTTAAAAGTGCAATTATTTGTGATTGAAATGAGGATGAGTGAAAATACTATGTATTGTTGTTTTAACACAATATCATCCTTTTGTTCTTTTCATTTGCATGGGAAAGCATTATTTTAATAAAACATATATTATTATTAAACATTATTCTAATAAAACATCATTATTATCAAAGTACAACAAAAGTTCACAACCTAACTTTTTTATTAGAATAAAAATTTGATCCATATTGTTCATAGCGACCACCCAAAGATAGACATATATAAACCAATAATATGTAACTATATAAATATTTGTTGAAAGCAAAGAAAGATGTAGTAGAGTGACATGTACGTATTGTCACGTCCACGTGCCTCCGACTGGCGAAGAGGACACGACACAGGCTTCAAACACCCGGGCTAAGAGCCCCATGAACATGTGAATTGCTAAAATTGCTGAAACAGAATGCTGAGAGAAAACGCCTTGCAGTAATCATGCACAAATGCAATTATTTAACATACACAGCTATAGTTATTTACCATGCACAGATGCAATTGTCTATCAGGCACAGCGGAAACATCATCCATTCTCACAAGCATTCATTAACAGTAAATAAGAGTGCAGAAGTAGAATACACAAGATTACTTATCTTATGATGAATTCATTCCACAACCAGCTACGTCGTTGCAACGTTCCACCCAACCATAGGCCAGCGTGCTCCTTAATCTCTCAGCAACGCTGCCACCCCCGAGCTGGACATGATTCTCCAAGGAATAAGGGAACAAGTAGGCTTACACATAGCCAAGGATACCCAAAACGCAGCCAAGCCAACACAGTTGGGTTTATCAAGCCATCAAGGAGTTGGGAAAGGCTAAATGCTAAGCTGGTGAGCCCATTACAGAGCTAAGAACACCCACACCAGAACTAGCCTGACCTCTAAGACACCCAAACACACCCAACACAAGGAATCAGTCCCTTCTCTGCTAAACAGTCCCTCAGGCCCTGCATTCCCTTCCAGTGCTATTCAGGGGTGATGGAGAAGAAGGCCAGCCCTCTAGCTCTGTCTGTGTGGTTTCCAGCCACCAGTTTTTTCAAGCAAACCAAGCCCCCATCCCTGCTCCCAACACAGTCCGAAGACCAACCATTACACTCAGGGAATTAATTCAACTGTCACAGCTTAAAAAGGGAAACCATTCCTGAGTCATTCTTGGCCCTATCGTGGCCAAAATGACTCTCCAACGAATTTACAACAGTTCCCAAACACCACAACAAACACAATTCCAACAGGGGGAAATCAGCAGTCCGTCTAGGGCAAGGAAATGACTCCCTACAGGAAATCGTGGGTGATAGTGGCAAAACGGCTCTCAGTTTACTGTGTGTGAGACCAATGAGCAATTGCTTGTGCGTGAGGATGAATGACTTCACCCCAAGACATAAAGAAACCACAACAAAACACACTATGCGTGAGAGAACCACAGCAGCACAGTAAATCGTGGATAAAAGAGCACGGCTCTCAGCTCACTGCATCAGTTGGAAAAACTAGGAAAATACCTGTGCATGAGACCAGCAAACAGAAGAAGGTTCATGCGTGGAGATGAATAGCAAAATCGTGAGGTCACAAATTGGAGAGTGCGTGAATGTTTTTCCTGCCATAGTGAAGTCAACAGTGGGTGGAGTGTGCATGTGGGTGAGGACTGACAGTCCTGCCACCCCACTCCCAAAGATCATAACTGCCTCA
>LPNX011064209.1:243882-255145 GCA_001517045.1 Pseudotsuga menziesii
CATTTCTTAATGAAAGTGGTTGGAATAAAACAAGGTAAGAAGACAAATGGATTTTCACCCTATTGGCCAAAGTTGGACAAATTCCCCCACATCCTCATCCTTGGGAAAATCATGCCGCGATCGTAGCTGGTCGGATTCATTTAATTAATTATAGATGCATATTTACATGATGACCAACATAATATATGCCGCATGCCCCGATATGCCATCGGTGACAATTTAAATCCAAAACATAGCATAACTGACCAATGGTAGGGCCTTGGCCTCTAGCTCCACACCATGATCATTTACAATATATACATCATCATATACATCTAATGCAATGGGGTCAAAACCGGGGTGTTACACGTATCATGTCTTTACATTGAAAAACTTCATAGTGAAAAAAGGTCAGAGACGAAGTAGCTCAAAACCTGCCCTAAGGGCATCATTTATGCCTTGAGAGGTCTTAGACCAGTAGAGTGACATGTACATATCATGTCTTTACATTGAAAAACTACTAAAAAAATTCATAGTAAAAAACATTTAGAGAGGAAGTAGCTCAAAACCTGCCATAAGGGCATGCTTTATGCCTTGAGAGGTCTTGGATTGACCTCCTTGATAGCATCTTTATCAACCTTCCAGATAATTGCTTTGTCCTCTTCCAGCAACAGGCCATGTTTAGATAGGATATTTACTTGGGTGTTCTTTCCACAAAGGAGGATAGATATATGATCAAAGTATAGCATGGATCTTCTGATATCGTTAATGGTGGGCCTTAAATAGATTTTTTTTAGAGAATATTGTTATTAAGCCAGTCCACAACAAGTTTTGAATCCTCACAAATTTGAATGTGCTTGATCTTTTGGTCAATAGCAAGCTTCATAAGCATCAGGATGGCGGATAGTTCTGCCATATTGTTTGTGGTAGGCCCAATATTTTCTACAAACTTGAACCATGGGGATTTGGATAGATATAATGCACCTCGATCCCCACCTTGTCCAGGATGGCCAACAACAACTCCATTAGAAAAGCACCAAACCATGTTCTTGTATGTCTGCAATTGTGCATCTGTCCTAAAATTTGTTTTCATTTTCTTCTAAGGAAAGAGATTCAAAATAGAAAGACTATGGGCCACAAACATATGGGGATGTATGGATATGTCATGAAAATTATATTTGTTACATCCAAGCCTGACTTCCCAAATGAAAAGAGTAGGGAGGGATTCATACTGCTTATACATAGGATTTTGTAACCATATGTGGAAAGCCATTTTTAGATAAGGACCATCCCATTTAAATAGTGTCTGAGTTTACCAGATGCATATTTCCATATTTCAATGGTGTATGGTAACTTAATGAATAAGTGATGGATGCTCTAATTTCCCATGCAACATAGAGGACACCTTCCCAGGACACTCTGATAGATTTTCATAAGGTGTCCCCAAATAGGAACTTTAGCAGCTAGTGTGAACTATAAGAAGATTTTGTCCTTAAGAGGACATTTTAGTCTCCATATATAAGTCATTCACCATTGAGGAGGTTGGTGTTCTTTGTCTTCTCTTAGAATATGATAACCAAATTTTGGCTTGTAGGATCCACCAATCGAGTTCTTGGACCACTAAATAGCACCAGCCTCACCTTTCAGGTGAATATGGAAATCGACAAGTGACTTTATGTAGGAGTCCCATGTTATTTTGTCTTCGTGCAAGAATCCCATATGCTCAATTGATGTCCATACGTATCAACGAGTAGTAAATTCTCTGTGATATGATATCTAGTGGAGAAATATAATGCCCATGTCCATTAAATGTTCAACCATTTGTGTTGACAAACTACATGGAGTATTTGGTCCTGTCCAGGAATCGAAACCTACTCTGAAATTATTTCCATTTCCAATATTCTAGGAGATCCAGTCCCCAATAATGTTGAAAACTGCGGATAGGGATTTCCAAAAAAAGGAAAACCGTCTACTTTGTAAAACTAGATCTCTAAGCTAATCCATAATAGACATGGAATGAATTTACTTCTGATGAATTACGTTAACCCATAAACCTTTGCAAGTAAGAAGACGCTTAGATTCCTTTTGATACTAAATATTTTAAGAAAGTATGATAGTATTTAAGGCCCCATCCCCCAAGATGCTTGGAAAGTGATACCGATTGCCAAGGTATCTAGTGAAAGGGTTTGTTCTCAAGATCCCATCGCCATAAAAAGTTGAATCCAATTTTTCTAATCCAGGTGAGGATCCTATATGGGACATATGCAATCATTGTTCAATAAACATGCACGCCTTCCATTACATATTTTAGCAAGATATACCACCCATCCTTTGACAGGAATTTGTTACAACACTAATGAGTTTTTCTTTCAACCCTCCAAACTTGCCATGCCCAATCCACAAAAGTATAATCATTGGGTCTTAGAGTAAAACCCAAGAACTTAATGCCCATGGAGGCATCACATTATTCAAATTGAAAAATATCTTTCATCCAATTAACTTCAGGTTTCTCAATACGTATGATAGAAATGGAGGATTTGTGAGGTTTGCATAACATACATGTAGCAGCAGAGAAAATGAGTAATATATCACATAGTTTTTGCATTTCTCTTCTGGAGTCATAAGAAAATAGAAAGACATCATCGATGAATAACAAGTGGCTAACATAAATAGGTCCCCCAAAATGGTGTTCTCTCAGTCTATAGTGGTAATGATACAACCGAGGCCTTCCATGACGAGAAGAAATAAAAGGGGAGCGAGTGGACATTTGTATCAAAGTCTGCATCCATATCTAAAGAAACTAGATGTAGAACCATTTATGAGAACAACATTACTGACATATTGTACACATAATAATATCTAGTTTACACTAGGAATATCAATACCAATATGTAAAAGAACTAGCTAGCGAAATGTCCAATTAACCCTTTCAAATGATTTTTTCAGATAAGCTTTAATAATAAACATAGGTGTATTCCTAGTCTTCTGCAAAATGTAAGACATCCTGAAAAATTCCAATCGCGTATTGGATTTCAAGGCCCTCTAAAAAACCAAACTACTTAGGAGTGATAACTTTTGATAGTATTTTCTTTAACCTTTCATCCAAGACTTTTGCTATGAGCTTGTACACAACATTACAAAGAGAAATAGGTATGAGGTCATCCATACCTTTTACCTTATCTGTCTTTGGTGTCAGGGTAAGGAAAGTAGTATTCAATGTAGAAAGGATTCTACCCTTTGATTGAGACTCCTCAATAACTTTTAGTATGTCAACTCCAATAATTTCAAACATACCTAAGTAAAACTCAACGGGCCATCCATCTATCCCAAGGCTCTTTTCTAGGTGCATGGATTTGATTGCATGAAGTAGTTCCTCATTCGAAATGGCATCATTCAAAGAACCATTTTGATATTCATTGACAATTTCTAGAAAGTGTGCAAGTACCTCCATCATAAGCACAACCAAATCATCCTTATCTTCTTTGTAAAGGTTAATGAAATGTTTCACACCCACATTTTCTATATGATGAAAACATGAGACCATATTTTTATTCTCATTCTCAATTTCCCAAATCGAGTTTGTTTGAACCCTGTGTTTTAAGAAGTTATGGAAATATTTTGTGTTGTTATCACCAGATTGGATCCATAAGGCACGACTCTTCAAATGAATCAATTTCTCCTCCTATAGTAATATCAAACTCTTTCGAGATTCTAGGTGTAAAATGTGTAGCCGTTGATCATGATTGTTGAAATCCCTAAGGTTGGAATGATAGAAATCAACTAGTTCACCTTCAATATTAATGAGTTCTTGTACTTTTTTGGCCTTGTTGGCTTTGATCCAAGTTATGGTCATAATTTTCATGTTTTTTAAATTATTAAGGAAATGTACAACCGCATATACATGAATTTCCTCTCCATAGTTCTTCGAGGTACCTTTGACAAGGTTGTGTAAACCTTCATCCTCAAGCTATGTGGCATTAAATTCGAAAGGGGATGATGGATTTTTAATGTCCCCTTTGATCTCCAAGAAAAAAAGATAGTGGTCATTTGCACTCTCTTCACCCACCCATTGTTTGACTAGTAGAACGTTCATAAACAAACCTTCATTAATAAGGAAACCATCTAACCTCTTTGCAATACCTTGTTCACCAATTCACTTATTTTTCCAAGTGGGTTTAAGAACAGTTGGTGCAAGATCCAAAAGAGCCATATCTTCAATTTTTTGAGAGAAAAATTTTCAGAGGGGATTTTTTTGCTGGACAGTCCCCATGTATCAGATTCTTCAATAAAGAAATTTAGATCACCATCTAGAATAAAATTACTTGTAGTGTGAAATTCAACACAACTGATGTTGTCCCAAAACTCTATTCTCTGGGAAAGGGGAGCATATAGATCTAGTATAGATATGTTGATGCCAAGATTCCTGCATAAGAAATCAGTTCCCAAGCCATTTGATATCCCCCAACATGATTTTCATGTCATCATACTAGTATTCTGACAAATGATCACTCCCCCGGATCGACCACTCACATCCAAAGAGTGAAAATGCCATCCAGAGAGAAGGATTTTCAGTATGAAATGGTAGATTCTCCAATTAACAAGGTCTCCAATAATAAAATAATATCCGATATTTATAAATCCACAAGTATCCTAAGGTCCAATCTTTCATAGGTTTTCCCTATCCCTCGTATGTTATAGGAAATGCACAACATTAATCAACCCCCTCACTTGGGGTGTAGTATCAAGGTCGCATTTACATATTTTTTCTCCCCCCTCATACATCAATGGCATCCTAAGCCCTGGCTCTAGCCATAATAGACTACCATCCTTAAAGTCTCCTATAAGTACCCACATTTTCTAGGGTAGGATCAGTCCCACTATCCACAGTAGGATATGTTTTGATGGATGCATGTGGTATAAAATGGTATCTAGGAGAACTTTTACTTATGGTCGATGGTAGTCATTGTTTCTCAGGATAATGGATGGGAGGGAGTGGGTTTGGGTCAAGGTCTGTTTGTGGAATGGAGTCAGATATTTCATCCAAAGGGTTAACAGGAGATTTGGGGGGTAGATGGGAGATGAAATAGGATAATGTGTGGAGGAGTATGACAATGGTGAACAGCATGCCATATTTTGTTCGTTCCTGATGGTGGATAGGAGTGCAGAAGTGTCGTAAGCCAAGTATGACTAAAAAACTGGGGTAGAGACGAAGGGAAAATGTTGGATATTTAAATGGATGGCAAGAAGTGTGGAAGGGGAGGGTATGGGGATTTAATAAGTGGGGATTAAAGAGATTATGGGAAGAAGAGACTGTATCCAAAATTGATGGAAAATTTTGCTGCAAGAGATATAAATGGTGAGGGTGATAATTTAGATCTTATACAAGTATGGGGGCTATGAGGCGTAAACTAAGGGGTACCAAGAAAGTATGTGCATAAGGGAAGTGCAAAATTATCTTCACTAAAATAGTTTGAAGACATCCCATGAGGAGAAGAACTAGGAATGGGGCCATACTTACCTAAATTTATAAGTGCTTCCTATTGGATCGTAGGCTCCATGTCAAACCAAGATAGAGAAAGTATAGGTATCTGACCAGTGTTGTGGCATTCACCAAGTGTAGTTGAAATTTTTAGAGAGGGCACATCATATCAGCTCCATGTGATGTCTAAGGGTGGATAGAGGTCTCTTCACATTGTATATCTAGTGAGGTGTAAGGATTGTGCCATAAATTTTGGATGAAAGGCTTGTCGCAATCCTGAACAAGGTGTTCGTAAGTGTGGAATCGGTTACAATAAAAGGGGAGACTAATATAATCAAGATCCCGAGTGTAGGATAAATTTACTTTAGTGATAATAATTTGTTATGAGAACCCCTTGTGGGTATCCAGTTCAATAAGCAGCTTTACGACTACCACATTTCCTATATCTTCATAATTCTTGTTGGCATGTACAAAATCACCTAAAGCATAACTGATTTATGAAAATATCTCCATAGACCACAGATTCGGAGAAAAACCTGGGATTTTGTCCTAGGTGGGGTGTGAGAAAAAAAAATTCGCTGCGTGCATCAAAAGAAGGAGTCCATCACTTCACTTTGAATGGAATGTTTCTCCAAATCCAATTTCCTTCAAGTACCCTCATAACATCCTCTAAAGAATTTAAAATGACACCCATCCATCCTTTGTCTAGAACAAAGCACTGTAGGAAGCCACATTGGCTTGAAATCCAATCCTTAAAGGAGGACATAGATAGAATTAGGCCACAAAAATGTCCCACAACCTCCATATGTGTCATAGATAAAATATTGTGCATAGGTACATCATCCCCTAGGGAGAGGTTAATAGTAGGATTCCATTTGATGCACCTTATCATTTTCTTACTAGATGCTCTAATGGGCGATGAGGAGATATGCTCTTGATTCGAGTGCACATGGTTTGGTACCACTATTGAAATATGAGGCAGCGACCCAAAAACAATGATAAGATCAAGATGACTAGTGCCAACACCCATTTCTCTTTGGGGAAGAGTCAAAATAACAAATATCAGATGGAAGGATCATTTATTACATTATTAAAACAATACATAAGGTGACATAAAAAAGTCCTAACATGATCCACATGAGTAAAAAGAGCTATATAGGGTACCTCGGGAGAGAGGCCATAGGGTTCCAAAAAAAACCTACAGGCTCCTAAAAGGAATGATAAAATCACCTATACCTAGAACACTCAATGGTTATAAAACAAATACATCCCAATACCACAATGTCAACAATGATCACAGGTACATACCACAACATTCATTACTGTAAATCTTTCCTTCATTACTGAAACCCTATCTGCCACTTTCCTTCATTGTTGAAACCCTACCCACCGCACATATCACTTGACAAAAAAAGTATTTCTCAGAAGAAGAAAAAATGAACATGATATAAAAGTTTATAATACAATCTTTTCAAATATGTAGAAAGCTATAAAATTCTAAAACATATGTTCTATCTATATAGAAATCCAATCAAATTAAAATTACTAGAATTAGATAACAAATAGTATTTTTTTTATATTAATATCTAGGAATTAATATGTACATCCTAGATATTTTTTCTCTAGGAATGATATTACACAAAGAAACACAATACATCGAGAATTATTAAAATTATTATTCATTATTGCTAAAAAAAATCACTTAAAAATAATACTCAACAAATATAGTCCCATAAAAAATCTATGAGAAAATCTATCATTTTCTCTAGCCTTTGTTATGTGAGTCTTTAATATCAATATTTATTCAAGATAAAAGGTTTCTAAAGTTTGAACATGGAGATACACTCATACTTGTTCATAAACAAAATTATGAAAATTATTAAGTTGTATGGAATATGCTCATTGATAACATCTACAAGTGTTATACCAGTTGGACCTTCCTCCCATGCAGCATCAAGGATCTCCATCTTCATTGTTATTACTATAGAAAACCACTATACCCGATGACAACATATATTTGAGGTTCTTTAGTTAAATGATAACAAAAGAATACATATAGGAAATCTCAATCATATTTAACACTAAAAAAAGAAATAACTATTATAAACACTTTTTAACCTTTCCTAAATAATATGGTCTACATTGTATTTCTCTGGGATATCAAACAATGATGAAATGGGATATCAAACAATGACGAAACCCTCCACCTTCCTTTTTATTTTTTGTGAAGCCCAATCATGTGTCCCTTATGTTTCATTAGTTTGTATCTCTACCCAACCATCGTGGCTATCTAGGTGAATCAATACTCCATGTCAAGCTCTTCTTTCCCCTTACTTTCTTTGCTATTGTGGTCATTGACAACGACAATAAAATGTGAAAACAAAAGTATTAGATCCTCAACCAAGAGATAAAGCTGGATTAAAAAAGGGATATATGTAAACGAAGGCTGATCAAGTTATATTCATTCAAATCTGGATGTGATTTTAGATAAATTAGTTCTAAGCACCACCTTCCTAATCATAAATATGAATTCAACCCCCTTCCTAACTAGGAATAGAGATTCACCCTTCCTATGTCGATCCATATTTCTTCCACAAGCCTAATCAATAATTTATGTCACCACTCATATCCTTGATTTATGGGGGAAAAATGGATTTGATATTTCTTTCATGCTCACTGGAAGATACATCACAGAATCATACATTACTAGGGAAAGGTAGATGTGTATGGAATTTTACCCTCCCAACATGAGCGAGAACCAACTTGTCTTCTTTATCACCCATCTCCAACTTAGAAAATCAATAGTACATAGTAATCTATCAATAGAATCTACACATTCATTCTGAATATGTTTCAAATATGCCACTTAACAAGGTTTAGAAATGTTCACCCATATCATTAAATACCAAAAATTACCTATATCATCTAGCTATAAAGTGTTCTCAAGTGGTTCAAGAAAATGTGTTTCCAACTTGCAGTCCACAACACCACATCTAATTCAAATATTTTGACAAACAAATTACGAGCATCATACAAATTCTCACACTTGGAATAAAGGGTGGCGAGACTATTATCCAAAAGGATGTTTTCATGGTATTCAATTGCAATTACATTTTTAAGAACAAACCTCTTGTGGGTTTCCTCTATTTGATTGAGGTGAGAACTAATTCAGTTTTTCCTATCTTTTATTTCCATGATACACATAAAATACCTCTACCACAGTGGAAATAATCTACAAACCAACCCTTGTCCTATACTATGTGGATCTATTTCCGAATGAAGCAATTAAACCTCCAATCGAAATATTTTTCCAAAAGATTTGATTCACACATATTCTTTAACAAAATTCTCTGAGTAGAAGCATCTATTGAGGGGGGTTTGTTGAATCATTTTCGAGGTAAAATTATTAATATCACCAAACTCCTATTTCCCTCCAAATGGTCCAAAGGGCTAGGTCTTAAAATTTTATTTTTTTGCGTTAAATTGAATTTTTCCCTCTAAATGGTATAAAAGTTGATTGGATCTTAAGGAATTCTAATTTTTTATTATTAAAACTTGTGTAAGACATTGAAATTAAATTAGACTTTGAAACATAACAATTAAGAAAGTGTATATTTTAAATGGGAAACTACACAACAATGGAAAAGTATATATTTTAAATGGGAAGCTATGCATGGAAGGTTTATATTACATAAATACCAATTGTTTATATATATGGAGGGGCGAATATTAGTTTATATAGTTTTATATATCTATAAATATAAATATTCATTAGTATTATAAAAAATAACTATTTAAGTGGTTGTATCATATTAGTAGAATTAATATACTTAATTTGGAATAACATGTCATAGCACTGAGAGAATAGATGTGAAATCCATATATGTTTTCCATGCTACAAAGATGGAAACAAACATTTTAAGGTTTTAGCCAAGGTTTTAAATTGGCATGATAAAACACGAAACATGCACCAATGCATTTTATGCAAAGCTGCATCGATGCATCACAAACATAAGAACACCGACATAACAGTGCGCCCCTCTATTACACACACATCGACAATACTTAATGGTTCTTTTGTGGAACCAAATCAGTGCATATGGGCGTAATGAAGCAAAGAGAAAAACCCCAAAAAAATTAATTAGAAAACAAATGGTGCTCTTATTTTTTTCATATGCACTAGACCACCAACACAAAACACACACAGTGCGCAAAAAACACAAGTTCCATAGAAAGCATAGCTTGATGCATTTTCTGAAAAATGGGTGGTGCATGATAACCTACATAACATCGACCTAATACCAAAAAATGAATAGAATGAATGTATGGTGCTCCACAGATACAAAAATGCACAAATGTATACCATTGAAAAAACATCGGTATATATAGAAGTTTTTTGATGAAAATTTTAATAAATACCTTTATTTTATTTTCCCGTCAAGCCATTTATGGTGCACCTAAATGAAATGGATTCATTGATACATGTAATGTTGCGACACACCACACTCGAAAAAAATTGTATCATATGTCTGTTATGACTCCCTGATGTGTTAGTTTCATTACTACATATTGGTGCGTAAAATGATACCACACACCAAATGGTATGTGAAACATTTTTTGTTAATTCTTGAGTGGTGCTTATAAATACACTAAGAAAACTAATGTGTATTTAAGAAATGGGCATCGGTGTGCCACGTAATTGGGTGCATCGAAACATGGTTAAATAAAATTAAAATATGGCAATGAAATGCCTTTTTTCATTTTTTTAGGTTGGAGAGCACCTTGTCCCACCTAAGCACCAAAGTTACTTCCCGTCACCCAAGCCCCCCATACTTAGTGTGCCATGTTGGTTTTATCTTGCAATTTCATTAATTATCGGAGTTAGAAATTTTTCATGTGGTTGGAAAATTTGGTCTCTTATGCCTCCTAGGAAAGTAATAGTATAGGTATTTTGATTATTACCTTATCATTTAATATTGTAGAGGATTAAAACTTGAAATTTTATTTTAAATGTTTTTTTCCAATTTTAATATATGCACAATGCACTTTATTTGTTCAGCTCATACCAGCATTGATACCTCAGTGCACTATGTTTTAGCATAGGGAATACTAAAAATGGGATCCCTTATTAAAAACTGACACACCATCAACAATGCATTGTAATGACCCTTGTGCACTGATTCATGGTGCATACAAATAAAAACATAACACACCACAAAAATTCACAAACAAATAAATTATTGAAAATTCATGATGTGATTGAAATAAATTCATGCATCATTTTTCAATTCCTCACCATAAACATGACACACCATTCACATTTTGTGAACCAATATGCAAACTACCTTTCAACCAAAAAATTAACAGATACATAGTTCTATTGAAAAATTCAAACGCATCGTTAACCATGCATATATGCAAACTACCTTTCAACCAAAAAAATTAACAAATACATAGTTCAATTGAAAAATTCAAATGCACCGTTAACCATGCATTAAAATATGATCAATGCACACTATATAAGTATTTTTCACATATCTGAATAAATGTTAACAACCAAACCATATAAATACTTTTTATACCATACTAGTGTTAATGGTATATACATAAGCACTAATGCATTTTTTATATACAAATGCATTAGTGTGTACTATTAGCATTTGCACCAAGAGATGCAAAAAAACGTTGAGATGGTAAAAATATTCTGTCTTTTCGCAAGCCAGCCTTTGTTTTTTACCTTGGGAGAGTGCATATTAATACTGAGTTTTGAAATTTTAGGTTAAGACATTTATAATTGAGTTTTTT